>WNWK01030229.1:0-23679 GCA_009830355.1 Cherax destructor
TCCACCTTCCAACCACCTTCCACCACAGCTACAACCCCAGCACTCCCCAAAACATCCCTCAACACGCCCAATTCACATCCTGCCCCTCTCGGCTCCACATCCTTCTTCCTAATAATACTGTTCCAATTACCCCCTATCACCACTACCGCTGTCATACCTCCCAAGATAAAAACAACTGATTCCTAACAAAATCCTCCTTGATCCTACTACTGCTCCCAGCCGGCAAATAAACCCCCACAAGAGTCACCCTCACACCTCCCCAGTCCCCATCAACCTTCACCACCCTCCCCTCCTCCCACACCAAAAGCTGAAAGGGGCTATTATCATTCACTGCTACCGCTACCCCACCCTTGAACTTACCTGAACAACCTGCATACACTCTATACCCAGGCATCAAAAGATCTCTTCCACACTTATAGTTATGTTCCTGCAAAAACGCCACATCAATCGCCAGACGTCTTAAGGTCCCTGCTACCCATGATCTTCTCATTTCATCCTTCAGCCCATTAATGTTTAACGTGAGGCCCTTGAAAATGCTAGAGGTGGCTTTTCCTTAGACCTTCCAGCCCTGATTGATGCCTGTTTTCCAGTCCCAAGACCTTTAACCGGGTGCTTCATACCCTTCACCCCACTCACACCATCTACAATTGTGGATGCCTTATGAGACGCCTCAACCAATACCTTTTTGCCGGTCCTTTGACCAGGAGTCAAGATGTCATCCACCTCACTCCCCATAGACCTCTTGCGAGAATCACTACTAACCTCCATTTCCAACCCTTCATCCTACTGATGCACTGACACTTGCACCTCTTGCACATTCAAGTGCAAAGCCTCCAGCCTGTCTTCTCCCAGCCTACCCACTTCACCCAATAACCCACCACCAGGGCTCACAGAACCCTCAATCACCTCCCCTTGGATACTGTCCAACAGTCCCTGCAATACCTCAGGCAAAACTGCCTCCAAACCCATATCCAATGGCAATTCCCCTTGCACAAGACGTTCCTCACACACTTCCACTCCCTGTGACTGTACCGGCAGGGTCACACACACGTTCACTGTTCCCTGTACTATGTCACTCCATGTTCCCACCGATTCCACAACATCATTGTCCCTTCTCACTTCCTCAGGCACACCCTGGTCCATCCCAGGGCCTCTCTCGAATGGTCGTCGTCCCTTTTGATTCTCACAATCAGCCGCAATATGCTCATAAGAGTCACAAAGTCTACAAGTACGCCTTTGCCCAGCATAAGTCACATAAACCTGCGACCTAAGCTCCTCCAACACCACATAGGACGAAATAGGCTTCCGCAAAGTCATCTTCAAGTTGAAGAACCCTTCTGAGACCCCTGCATAAAAACCTTTCATCCACCTTCCCATAGCTGCATAATGTATCACACCATACTCCAAAAATGCAGCTCTCACATCCTGCTCCATCGCTTCAAATGGCAGATTCCTAATTTTTATCCAAGTGTAACGTCGGGAGACATCCTTGAGCTTTACCTCCACTGTGGCAGTAACAGGTAGGCATACTTCTTCATACTTTTCCACAAGTTTGTCTTACACAGTTACCGTGGTAAGCTTGACGAAAATCTAGAGTCGTCAATATCTTCTTCAAACGTGTATTCAGTAGACGAGTCTACCATGGTGCTAGTGGGTTTTACCTGGAGAGTTTACCTGGAGAGAGTTTCAGGGGTCAACGCCCCTGCGACCCAGTCTGTGGCCAGGGTCGACAGGAGCAGTGGAGAGGTGAACTGTCGTCACTGAGTGTCTTCATTACGGTGTTGTCCATGAGTTTTAATGCTTCATTATCGTCAGTACTGACGACAATAAAGGAGTCCTTCAGAGAGTGGATTGCCGTGAATTTTACCAGCAAGCAGGTCCTTACAGCGGCAGCAAGGGCTAATTTGTTAGTCATTTATGACTACATTGGCTGGTTTTATCTTTACACGATACGAAAGCATCGTGGAAGAGTAAAAGGCGATGGTGTGAATGTTACGGATTCCCCTTACCGATGGGGATCGAAGGGATACTTTTTGAGGTAGAGCGACTGTGACTTGTTAGTAGCAAGGTCAGCAGTCTCTATAATTTTAGCTGACAGGTAAGTCAGCCAATATTTAAAAATAATTCAGAAAGCGGTGGATATTAGTTTCAATTATGTATATATACCAAAGTTATTGCAATAGATTACACAATCTGAATCACAGTTAGAGGCCAGCATACAGGCCGTAATAATGAGATTGTATCATCAATAATGCTTTACTACCAAGAGTGTTCCTGAGTTCTTAAGAAACCCTAAAAATACACTCAGGAAGGTGAAATACTAAACAAATATTTTGATTAAAAGTAGTTTATTACTCTAGGGTATATATGCATCTACATAATTTAAGAATTAAATAGTGCTTCTTACTTAACAAAGCCCTGTGTTCTTCCTTGTGCCTCCAGTACTTAGTACGGTGTATTTACAAGTAACCATGAGTGAACATTTTACACATTATTAACAATGTAAAAGGAAAAAATTGAGAATGAAAATAGGAAAGAGTAAGGTGATGAGGATAAAAAAAAATAGATAACGAAAGATTGGATATCAGGTTGCAGGGAGAGAGTATGGAGGAGGTGAATGTATTCAGATATTTTGGATTGGACGTGTCAGCAGATTCCCACAATGCAACACTGGCTCCCCGATTTTTTTTATATCTATTTAAAAGTGTGTGCAGTTGCAACGTTAGAATGATGGTGAAAGCTTTTTTTTGGGTCACCCTGCCTTTGTGGGAAACGGCCGATGTGTTAATATAAAAAATAATTAACAATGTGGAAGAACATGTATGGTATACTTGCAATACATAAAAACACATGACCAAAATTAGCCACGGCAACTCAAATAAACCTATCCAAGATAGGTACAAAGTTGTGAAAATCAGTCAACAAGAGCAATCACAGAACAGGAATTCCATCCGTCAAACACCCTCAGGTGGATATACATAGATCGTAAAACCAAAGCAAAGTTCCACTTAGTGTGCTTAAAAGTTTATTACATGTTGCCGACTCTGATAATGCACAGAAGGCAAACAATGTAGAAATATCTAAAGCCAAACTCTGGACAGAAAAGTATAATGACAGGAATATCCTGACATTCTTGTTTATAGATTCGCCGGTATAATCGCCCGGCCCGGGCCTTTTCCAAGTGGGGGCCCGGCCTTGGCTCCCTTTCTCGGGAGTGTCTCAAACCAGTGTCTGTTATGGGAGGAGGTACAAGTACCTGCTCGTCTTCTGGGACAACCTGTCCCCAGGCCTAGATCCATTCCCCGCCCCCACGGGGCTCGGAGGGAGAAGCTAGGCACCTTAGGCTGCCACAAACCCCGCCCACACTGGGCTTGAAGGGTGTGGCAGCTGCATAGCAGCAGACGATGTCAGAAGGTGCAAAGGCAACAAGCACTATAGGATCCTTTTGGAGTCGCCTCAGCTTTGGACATTGCTTCCGAGCGCTGGGGAACCTCAAGAATGCCTCTTGCTGTGAGTGTTGCTGCTGTTAGTTCACTTGTTCATTATACTCTCTGTGTATATCCTGCCACCATTCACTAGAAAGATATTTTGACCATACATATAATTCTCATGGACGCACTTGCCCAGAATCTCTATTCCTTTTGTAACATGGCAAGCTCCTGAAGAAGTATTAATTGCAACACGAAAGGCCTAGAGGTATTCAAATCCCTCTATGGTTTATGTATATATATATATATATATATATATATATATATATATATATATATATATATATATATATATATATATAATATGAAGGTGTAAAGGAAGAAAGTTGAAAGTGAACAAAGATAAGAGTAAGGTGACGAGGTTATCAAACGATTTAGATAAAGAAAAATTGGATATCACATTGAGAGAGGGATTATGGAAGAAGTGAATATTTTCAGATATTTGGGAGTTGACTTATCAACAGAAGGGTATATGAAGGATGAGGTTAACCATAGAATTGATAAAGGAAAAAAGGTGAGGTGTGCGTTGAGGTATCTGTGGAGACAAAAAACGTTATCTGTGGAGACAAAGAACTGAATGTATGAAAGTATAGTGGTACCAACACTCTTATATGGGTGTGAAGCATGGGTTGTAAATGCTGCAGCGAGGAGGAGGCTGGAGGCAGTGGAGATGTCCTGTCTAAGGGCAATGTATGGTGTAAATATTATGCAGAGAATTCGGAGTGTAGAAATTAGGAGGAGGTGTGGAGTAACTAAAAGTATTAGTCAGAGGGCTCAAGAGGGGTTGTTGAGGTGGTTTGGTCATTTAGAGAGAATGGATCAAAGTAGAATGACTTGTAGAGGGTATAAATCTGTAGAGGAAGGAAGGCGGGGTAGGGGTCGTCCTCGAAAAGGTTGGAGGGAGAGGGGTAAAGTAGGTTTTGTGGGCGAGGGGCTTGGACTTCCAGCAAGCGTGTGTGAGCGTGTTAGATAGGAGTGAATGGAGACGAATGGTTTTTGGGACCTGACGAGCTGTTGGAGTATGAGCAGGGTAACATTTAGTGAAGGGATTCAGGGAAACCGGTTATTATTTTAGCCGGACTTAAGTCCTGGAAATGGAAAGTACAATGCCTGCAATTTAATGGAGGGATCTGGGATAGTGACAGTCTGGAGGGACTAATTTTAAACTGTAGTATCTGAGCGCTCTGCAAAGACAGTGATTATGTATGAGTGAGGTGAAAGTGATGAATGATGATGAAAGTATTCTCTTTTTGGGGATTTTCTTTCTTTTTGGGTGATCCTGCCTCGGTGGGAGACGGCTGACTTGTTGAAAAAACACAATATATATATATATATATATATATATATATATATATATATATATATATATATATATATATATATATATATATATATATATATATATAATAGTTATATACAGTTCGGTGGAATAACTTCTACGGTCCACCCTCCTCGCTCGGATCTGACATCTGACGCACACCTACCTTCTGAGGCATCGCAATGACACTTGGCACTAAAGTGCAGCAGTACAAATGGGAAACAGACCTAGTTTTCACTCCACACTGTTTATCCGTCTCATCATTCACTTTTCTCCCCTACTCTTCACCCTACACTCATCACTTTTCTACACTACCCTTCACCCTGCATCCCATTCATTCACCCAACACCTTGCATCCCTTTCATTCACCCTACACCCTGCAACCCATCCCTTCATTTCTCACCTTACTTACCCTTTTTATATTTCCCCTGTGGCCTTAAACCCCAGATGTACACACTTAAACACCAGACACCAGCTCGAAATAGGGCAATCGGAAGAACCTTGGCTACATCCACCCCATCCCCGGATTCCCCAATATGTACACTCAGGCTGGACACACCATCACAGTTACCTCTACCGACGCCTCCAAGTATAATCACATGCAGCACGCACGATGATAGGCATCTACATATAGCCTACAACAACTCCCACACTTAGTCTACACTAACCTATAACATCATCTAGGGCCAACACGGATAGGTACAGGCACAACACAACAACACAAGCCTAGAAATACATACTAGCCTAACATAAGGAGACTTTCACACTCAGAGCACAACACTAACCCACCAGACCCAGATAGACTAATCTCCGACCCATCTTCACCCGTCAAGCAACCCGCGCCCTTCAGAGCAACCAGTAGTATTCCAGCAGAACAGACATCAAAGGCAACTATGCAGATTCCATTGTGCTACGACCAATACATGACCAGGTACAGGAGATACAGCAGATGCTACCAATCCCCGCCACCCGAACATGACCAGTCAGCCCACACACAACATGACCAGGAACCTAATGAGGAGGCTGCCTCCCACCAGGCACTGCCCAGAGGGCCCATTCTAACAGCAACCCCAGCCACTAAACACTAAATAGTCTAGCAGGAGTACCAACATCACCACTAGTATCATCACTCTCATCACCACTAGCATCACCATTGATGCCAACAACACCAATCACCATTGCCACAACCGCTGGCACAATCACTGATACCACAAGGGTATCACAATTTAAGAAACAAAAACAAACGTCCTCACTAACATTGCCACTAAAGCTCCCAGTAACGCAGTCACTAACACCACACTCTTGCCAGCACTAGCATCACCAATAATATCACTACTGGCTATCCAACGCCACGGGCGCCACAACCAGCCCCACTACAGATACTACCACAAAAACCACCTTTAACCCTCCCACTAACATCGCTACTAACTCCACTACCAGCGCAACCACCAACGACATGACTAACACCTTCAGTTACTCTAACAGTAGCGACCCCACTAATATCATAACCAACACCATCAAGGCCACCACTATTATCACCAGTGACATCCCATCTAGCACCATCACTAACACCACACCTTACATAGCCACTGACACCACCACTAACATCACCACTGGTACCTCCAGTAACAAGCCATTAACACCACCGCCACCAATACCACAATACCATTAACACTGCCACCACTAACACCACCACCATTAACATTCCCAACGCCAACATCACCACCACTAGTATCAACAACACTATAACATCACTAACACCACCACTAATACTACCCCAACAACACCTGCAAGCTGACACCACAACTAACACTACAGGCAAACGGCACCACCACCAACAACGCTATTAACACCACAATAAGCATTACCACCACCCTCACTACCACAGGCACAGCCAAGGAATCCACCATCAATGTCACTGGTTCATTTTAAGCCCTCCCCCTTGCCCCTTCCTCCTTCACCCTGCATTCCTCTTCCCTCTTCCTTAGACACAGCCTAGCCGGCCCAGGGCCACAGCACCCCAGTCCTGGCCACCCATGACTGCCAACCTCACCAGTATGTTCCTGATGTCCAATTACGCATCCCTCTCCCTCCTCCTCCTCTTCTGAGTGCCCTCCCCTCCTATCTCCAATACCACCACCACAGCTGATGCCACACCAACACCTTTCCTCAACCAACACTAGTCCCATGATCACCACCCTCACCACCACTGCTCCCACCATCACCAACCCCATCGTAACCATTATCATCAGAGCCATTGATGCTGCCGCCACAGCTACTCCCACTATTATCACCGCTCACGCCACCGCATCACCCCCTCCACCATCCCCTGCCACAACCTCCCGCCACCACCGATACCTCAACCACTATTGCTCCCGTCTATCATCATTGCCACCAACACTACAACTCCCTTCTCTAATGCACTACACCAGTAACCTATTACAACTCTTTGAACCAGGGTAAGACATCAGGTACACCAAGGGGGACCAGAGATAAAAAGGATGAACCGCTACTCCACACATAACCTGCACAACCTGCTGCAACCAACCACTCAACATAAACACACGGAGACGTACTACCAGCCACAGAAGAACCACGCCCAAGACAAGCACGAATATTAATGAGTAATAACATTCTGATCCACCAGAGGTGTAGGAAATGGTAAGCTTCCTCCATTGTTGCAAGAAAAGACGGTGCAAGGAAGAATCGGGATGGGTAACCAGTGGAAAACGAGAGAGCGCGTGCACAGATAACATCAGAAGACTAAGAAATTGGACCCAAAAACAATATACTATTTGAAAGGGAGTTGTGACGGGAGTAGTATACCAGAGAAGGGAGTAGTATTATTGTAGCAGTAGTATTGATGGTGGTGGTGGTGGTAGTATAAAATTAGTAGCAATAGTAGTAGAAGTAGTAATAATAGTAGTTAGTGCAACATGGTAGTGCTGATACTACTTGTAGTACTGCTGCTACTACCACTATTATTACTACAATAATATTATTACCTCTCATTATACTACTACTATCCCCATCTCCTCTCATACATATTCTGCCTCCCTTCCCTTGATGCTTGTGTGTGACTAGTTAAGAACGAAGACGGACCGAAACGTTATTAATGTATTTTTCCAGTCACGGTACTGTGCCTTTTTATTCTTATTTATTTAAATAATTGTAGGCAATACAACCATGGCAGGCAGTATCATAACGCCCTAAACACACCTGGAAAATATGCTAAATATTCACCCTGGAAAAAGGCCGGGAATTATTTTAAATAATGTCTATAATACGAGGGCATCAGCAAGGAGACGTGTGTACTTAATCAAAACATAAAATAAAGTCTGCCTAATAAAATATAGCCTGACACTGGCAGTAAATATTAAGAATTAAAGAATAATGAAGGTTTTATTCCAGGTGTTTGAACACCGGGTACACAACACTAGTAACCTCATTTTGTCTTGATATTCTTTGTCCATAATATATAGGAGATAAGATGGAAAGATTACACCGTACCTGACTGTAGTAGTCTACCTGTGATAAGTGTCTGTGTTAGAGTCAGAGAGTGAATAATGCCCTGTGGGAGGCTCCTAGAGTCATAGATCTTATCCCAGAGCCATCTCCGGTCACAGTAGGAATTAAGTGTGCCAATCGCAACACTGAATGTATATGACATATGACAATGGTTTCTGTGGAGACAGTATACAAGGTTTATTATTTAATCCAATCTCATCCAAGCTGTATGTAAAACTAGATAAAATATACAATATAGAATAATAGTGAATATAATAAGGAATTAGCATAACTTAAGTACTGTTCATTATGCATGATTTTCTCTCCTGTCTGCTATCTGGTCATTGATGAATAAGACAGTAGCTCAATAAAATATTTGCAAATTGTTGTGAAAATACAGTGGCAAATGCTGAGCTTGTACTAAACTTAATTTCTCAGTCACATGGCAAGACATGACATATTACATGGTATCTCACAGACGATCTGCACTGGTGTTGCCCTTCACCTTGCTGGCTCTATCCTCGCCGAAAATGGGCGTTTCAACGACAGTGAATTGGCAGACCTATTCCGAATACATGGTCTAGTTTCCTGTAGATATGAGGGGAAAATGCAAGGCATGAAAAGGTTAATAACATCATCAAGAAGAACCTTGCAATAGCCAGATGCCCAGCAATAAGAGAGCCCAACGCAACTATGCAGATCTGATGGAAAACAAAAGTGACCAGATGGGACTACCCTCGAAGCCTGGACAAACGGCAAAATTGCAAAAGAATGTTGAGGGAAAAAGGTTTCTCACTGAGGTAGGTATCCGAAACATGGTCTCTCCATCACATTGAGGGAGAAAGATATCCTTACAAGCCACCAACCCACACCATGTTCCCACACCTTTCATCTGTGTGGGTGTGGGAACCCTCTAATGTTTACGAAAAGTAGACAGAGATAATTTGGATTTATGACAGACAGACCAAAGCCGCTTCCAGTCACTGTTGATTAGCCTAGTTCCTTTATGATATCATATTAATTGGATAGTTATTTCTCAAACAAATTAGTTAAGTGTGGAACTCTGTAGTAACGTTAGATGTCCATAATTCTCCTGGTCAACTCATATTGCAGTAAATCTCTGAATGATCTCGAAATATGTGTTGGTTAAAAATACTTTATAATGGAAAAAATCCAAAATATTCCTTTCAGAAAATATTGAATACTAATCATCAAAAAACATCTCCCATATCCTGAATATTCCCTGTCACAAAATACCATGGATATGCCTTAATATCCTCAATATTCTTTATCGCAATATACCATGAAAATTCCTTAAAGAAAATGTCCTGAATATTCCCTGTCACAAAATATCTGAATATTCCCCAATACAAAACATCCTGAATATTCCTTAATATCCTCAATATTCTTTATAACAATATACCCTGAATATTTATTAAAGGAAATATCCTGCATATTCCCTATCACAAACGTATCTGCACTGGGACCTATAGAAGACTGTCATTATTGATTTGCGTTTTCCTAATATTGGTAAACATTAAGAGTATTTCCAGATATATTCATAAAATGCTTTGATTACCTTAATATTCCTTATCTCATACTTATTGACCCTGCTTCACTATAGCAAATTGTCAATGCGAGTTTACGAATTCATAAGTATATGACCATTTCCTGATATTCACATGTATTTCAGGAGCTAAAAGATAAAGAATCTAACACAAAGTGGGAGTTGTCACAGTTTCTCTTTGCTGATGACACTGTGCTTATGGGAGATTCTAAAGAGAAGTTTAAGAAATTGATGGATGAGTTTGAAAGGGTAAGTAAAATAAGAAAATTAAAAGTGAATATTGGAAAGAGATGCCTGCTGGAGACTTGTTCCCCCAATGGTTATATCCCAAAAACCTACCTCTATTAATATTTGGGCTGCTCTCTTATACCACATTAACATAGGTTAAGAACTCACTTGTCTAGCAGCAGATTGATGTATATGAGTAGTCGATAAAGGCTGCTTAACCATCAAAAGAGACGAGAGCGGAGGCTGGTTTCAAAATACTTCTCGTGTTTCCCTCCTCAGTTTGAACAGAACTCCTGCCTATGTACCCAAACTCTTTACAAGACTTCTACAAAAAGAGCTCAACTCGCCTCTATAAACCTTACTTCTACTCACAATAATAAATGCAATGAATAATAATACTAGAAAAATAATCAGATACAGTGGCGTTGCTAGGGTTGGTGTCACCCGGGGTGGCATCTTCGGTATCACCCCCATGAAATCCAAGGGTAGGGCAATGACTAATGTTTAGCAATGAGTACGTTTAAGGACTATAAACCGAACAGGAGAATACTTGTCAACTTTATTAATGATAAAATAAATAATCGTAGTAATATTGAGGAAACATATACTCAAATACCACTTTGAGTACAGGAAACAGATCCTACATTTATTCATCTTCAACAATGAAACAAAAAAACTTGAAAAATAAAGAAAAACATTGCAATATCAGAGAAACACTAGTTCCGATTTGATCTTGAGTACATGTAACATCTCAATCAATCAGATCATACATTTCCTTGCCTTCAATCCTGAAAAATCATCTATTACATCATCAAAATCAATGCTGTCCACTGACCCATTTTCTATGAATAACATTGCTAAGTCAGAGATTCTGGATTGACTCATTGTGGACCGTAAATAGTTTTTAATAATCTTTAACTTCGAGAAACGCCTCTCAGAAGAAGCCGCAGAATCACATTTAGTAAGGAACAACCTCAGGCAGAGTGAGAGTTGGAAGATATTCAATGAAATCCCATTCAGCTATGAATGTTAGTGCATCCAATGCAGTCCAGTGCTTAACTTTTTCAAGATCAACATCAGCAGCTTGCAGGGGCCTCCTTAGTTTTGGTATTTCAAGGATGAGCTCATTCTTGCATATTTCATTATAGAAGGCTGTGAGTCTTGAAGTCTTTGCCTCCAATTCTTCTTCAGTAGCTGCACAAGAGTCTTCGTCTGGATGACCTAACACATGGCTGCCACATCCTTGATTGCTTTTGATCGCATCTCGAGTTCATTATGAAAACAATCAATGCACTCCTGCCATCCTTTTCTCTACCCTGATTCTTCTCTCAGATGGAAATTCATACTCCTCACATTTCAAAAGTGAATGTTGAATTGAATTCTTCACTATGCGATCTCACCCTTCATACAAAAATAATAGCAGTGCCTCTAGCTTCACCACCACTTTGTCAAGAGTTAAATCCTTAGTTTGCAAGTACTGCTGTGCAAGCTCAACCTCCCTAAGTATGTCATACAAGAAATACAGATAACACAAAAATGTGAAATCGCACACAGCAGGGAGAAGACCTTTGCGCTGCTCCTCTTATATCCAAATTTTCCTGTGGATCGCAAAGATCTTCAATCGCTGACACAAATTTCTCGAACGATTCTGCTATTGGTTTCACTGCACTTTAATGAGAACTCCATCTTGTTGTTGATAATATTTTCAAAGAGACTGCAGTATGGTCCATTAATACATCGCTATAAGACTCCTACTTTCCCTTCCCACTGAGCATGGACATTCTTGGCCAGCCAGGTATTCATACTGGAACCTTGTCAGGTTCCAGTTTCGGTTCGCCATATTCTGGTGGACTGTCCAGTCTATCAACGAACACGCAGAATTTACCTCCGATGTCGTCACCGCTCTAACGCTCTTACTTTATCTTCCCTCCTCGCTGACGGACCCACCTATGACTCAGACTCCCTTGTTGACTTTTTGACAGCAACTGATTTACTACACAAACTCTGATGATCCTTCCTCTAGCACTCCTCACAGCCCTTTCTAACTGTCCCTCTGTTGTCCACTCCACCCTTGCTACTTTATAATCTTGCATTATCCCCTGCCATTATGCGCTTTATGACCCTTGTAGGTTTAGCGCTTCTTTTTTATTATTATAAATATTATTACTGGAGTGATTGTAGTGATACTGGGGTCACCATGAGAGGCCCTTTCTCCCTAGGAGTTAAAAGATAAAATAATGTAAGGAGAGTAGGAGTACTCCTACTCTCCTTACACATTTCTACTTTGTATTGGACTGATGAAGCCACTGTGTGGCGAAACGTTTCCTCAATAAAGATACCCAAATGTTGCATATGTGTCTAATTTATAACTTGTCGGTTCTCTGAACCAATAATCTACACAAATAGGCCCGGGTTCAATTCCCGGCGGGGCGGAAACATTTCGAAGTGTTTCCTTACACACACACATACACACATACATACAACAGGCCTAGTGTCAAATCGACATGTGCCTAGGACAAAAAAAATGGTAACTAACACACACACACAAACACACAAACAAACAGATCTATAGGTGAAATCATTTTCGAGTGATGTACTAATATATGACAGTCTCTGAAATTTTATTCAGAATTGTTAATCTGTACGTACTCAAGACGTCTAGCAGCTGTAGTTCAACATCCTCAAAAGAACCATCAAGTGTAGATGAACATTCTGAAGATACACAGAAGTTGTAGATAAACACAGACCCAAAAGTTAAAGCTGAACACAGTCAAACGTTGTATCATGACTAATTACTTGACGAAACTTGGCAAGTAATTTCCATATTTTATTAACTTTCTAGCTTCTAAGTTCAGTGTGCCTCGGAGACTGGCTTGTAGGGTGACTGGTCTCCCAGTGATGTCTGGCTTGTAGGGTGACTGGTCTCCCAGTGATATGTGGCTTCTAGGGTGACTGGTCTCCCAGTGATATCTGGCTTGTAGGGTGACTGGTCTCCCAGTGATATCTGGCTTGTAGGGTGCCTGGTCTCCCAGTGATGTCTGGCTTGTAGGGTGACTGGTCTCTCAGTGATGTCTGGCTTGTAGGGTGACTGGTCTCCCAGTGATGTCTGGCTTGTATGATGACTGGTCTCTCAGTGATGTCTGGCTTGTAGGGTGACTGGTCTCTCAGTGATGTCTGGCTTGTAGGGTGACTGGTCTCCCAGTGATGTCTGGCTTGTATGGTGACTGGTCTCTCAGTGATGTCTGGCTTGTAGGGTGACTGGTCTCTCAGTGATGTCTGGCTTGTATTGTGACTGGTCTCCCAGTGATGTCTGGCTTGTAGGGTGACTGGTCTCCCAGTGATGTCTGGCTTGTAGGGTGACTGGTCTCCTAGTGATGTCACATAAATCAATACTGATCTTAATGAAATTGACTGCAGGCATTTTGCTATGTGATGGGATATGCCAGAGAAGATCAATGTAAAAATAGCTTAAGTTAAGCTTATTGTTTTTTAATCTACTAAAGATTTTAGATAAAAACAAAATCCTAAACGGCTAAAACGAATTGCTTGAAATTTTACATGATTAGTTTCAAAGAATTGCAAAAGTTTTTGCAATTTTTCTGCTTGACAAAAAACTTTCTTAGTGTTACTAGAGCGTAAGCATACTTAAAAATCTAGGAATGATATTTAAAATTTATATCTTAAAATGCATAATAAAAACTTTTACCTTAAATACCTCTACTAGGCAGGTATAACCTCAGTGTCTACTAAAAGCATGTGAGAATATGGCGTCATGGAAGCAAGCACCGTGGAGCTGCTAACTCCTGATCTATATCCAACCAAGGGTCAGGCTTCTAGGAACTGCGTCATCTACAGTGGAACCTCGGTACTCGAACTTAATTCCCTCCAGAAGGCTGTTCGAGTGCCGATCTGTTCGAATATCGAACAAATTCTTCCCAATCAATTTTATTTTGGGGGGCTGTTATCACTAATCTTCGTAGACCCCATGGTGACTTATTTATACAAATTATGTATAAAAAAAACAACCACCAAAAATGCGAAGAAACATGAAATAGTTTACAGCGAAGTTTTGGCAGGTCGTGTTTGTTTGGTCGAGCGCTGAACTTTGATCGATTAGAGAGCTGTTCGAGTACCAAGATTCCACTGTATTACTTGATCGTCTGTTCTGTCATTCCATTCGTAGACGAGTAACATGCAAGTACTTTCTACTCAGCATCTGTTTCAGCAGTCTTCTTTTTCCAAATTTTCACATTTCAACCTTTTTCACCACTCTATAATCGCGGAAAGCTGCTGAATTTCTTTCAGTGCGAAGTCAATAACTGAACAGTATTTTGGAATGCATGTGAAAGGAGACATTTGTAACATTTTCGTGTGTGTGAACTTATGCTACACAGTTAAACTTGCTTCTAAATACTTCAACTCATCGGTGTTATAAACCGCTGATATTATTCTACACGAAATAAGTAAATCGAGTGATTACTGCAGAGGTACAGAATATCGTCTCAGGTTCTGAACACTCATATATAACATTTTATGCATTGATAATATGCATACAGTTTTGATTTTGCAATGCTGATATTGGGTTCACTTTCAGATGTTTGTCATTTTATTAGCTCAAGAGACCACAGGATCACTGATAATGTTATCACTGATCCTGAAAGTGACGCTGAAAGTAACGTAGATTCTCCAAATGAGGAAGAGGCTGAAGAATAATGTTTTACTGAAGAAGTCTCATAATGAAGAATTACCATTGAAAAAACAACTAGCCAAAATATAGTAAATATGAGAGAACAAACAAACACATATTTGTTCTTTTTTAACATGTTCTGTCATGCTGGAAACATGATTTGTTTTATACTTTCGTTCTGTTTAATAAAGTATAATTATACATGTATGAATTGTATTTAACATTTTGAAATATAATGTTTGGGAAATTGTTTATTCCTTTCGCAGTCAGTAAGCACTTCAGTAAGCTCCTTATTTTTGGGATTTGTCGGGATAAATATTGAAAATTTAAAAGAAATTTAATAATGAGAGTAATGAGAGCTTTTTTCCGATATGATGAAGTATTTTCTCAAGTAACAGCTCTCAGAGAGATATCTCCTATTTATATTTAATAAATTAGGAAATCGAAAACTATGATGTCGAATTGAATTCAGATTTTCCACTAAACAACACAGTCCTTCAAACTGGATCTTACAAAACCCACTAGTAATTTTTTTGAGCAAAGAAGACAAGAGCTGATCATTTTAAACTGATCAAAAGAGTTCAGCTATTGGTCTGGAACAATTGTTGCAGACCAATAGCTGAACTCTTCGCCAGGATGAGGGATTGGTCTCACCACCTGAAACTGTTTCTGCAATGTTGATACACTAATTACATCATCTTTACCTCGCCACTACTCCTGCTGCTTGGGAATCATTCTCTTGTGTATTTGACTGAAGACCTACCGCGTAGGCGAAACGTTTCAACAATAACTCGATTTTCAGCTCAGTAAATTGAAATTTACTGAGCATAAAAGTTAATCCATCTTTGTGTTAGATACACCAATATTTAAAATTTAATGCCACACAGTAGAGGCAATCCCAAGTTATTTCTCCAAAAAAATTACAAACTAATTTAATGGTATAACTGGCAAATTGCCACGAACACACTACACTAACAATCCGAAACACTACCTATTTACAATACACCAACGATGAAAGTAGGAAGCTGATCAGATTACTAAAGTTATCCCATTATACCTAAGCTCACACAAATTACGAAACTAACAAGAGGCATCTGCACATCCTAATAGCAACATGAACTTTTCCTTAGATATAGACACTTTGAAGTCAATCAGATGAAGCGTTTTTATGTCATGGACGACATTCATGAGGGAAACAACGTGCCAGATACTAAATGATTCTCATTTTGTGGAATACCTGAAAATAACACGTAAAGATAATGTACGTAATTTGTATTTTTTTTTTTTACTCTGTATCTTGTGTAAACAGGGAGGCATTTAGTACCTGTGCAGTATCTAGATCGGTGGTTCTCAACCAGGGAGGAATTATCTCTCTGGGGATAATTTCAGGGTGCTTCAGGGGAAAATGTGACCACTGCTCGACAAGGTGTGATGTCCTCTAGATTATGTACATTCTGTATTTATTTTAATTAATTTGTGACATTCAATAAAGTTTTTTGAATGTCACAGAATCAATGAAAAATAATCCAAGTAAATGCAAATGTACTAAAATGGAAGAAATTTTTTTTTCAATATTATATGCACCTTTTGAGACAGAATATTGGGAAAGGGCGGAAATGACATTCTTACATATGGCAAAAAAGGGTGAACGGAGCTAAAATGGTTGAGAACCACTAATCTAGATGGTACGAAAATAAACTTCAGGCCTTCACTTCATTTGAATCAAGTAAACATGTAGTAGTATTAATAGTAGTAGTAGTAATAATAATAATAGCAATAATAGTAGAAACATTATTAGTAGTAATAGTATTAGTAATGATAATAGTAATAGTAGCATTTTTATTAGTAGTAATAGTATCATTAATGATAATAGTAATATTATTAGTAGTAGTAATAGTAATAGTATTAGTAGTAATAGTAATAGTATTAGTAGTAATAGTATTAGTAATAGTATTAGTAGTAATATTAATAATAGCAGTAGTATTAGTAATAGTAGTAATAGTAGTAGTAGTAATAGCAGTATTACTAGAAGAAATAAAATAGAAATAGTAATAGTTGTATATTAGTAATTAAAGTTACCGGAGATCTCTACAGGACTTAGGCTGCTGTTTAAGACTACGGCTTCTCTGTCTGTTCTGGTTAAAAAAGTATTCATGAATTGAAAAGTATATTTTTTTATTGAAACTGGAAAAACTTATGTTTCCTGAATGCAATGAAAGCCACAATATCTTGGGCGTTTACAAACCGTTGCTATGGTGAAAGAATTATGTTAGGCACCAAATACACAAAATACAGTAGGCTCAGGATGTAGGTAAAACATTCACTGCTTCTGATTAACTTGAAAAACAAACATCAGATACAAACGGGTACATGTCATATATTATGGAAATCTCAAACTACAAGTTTTACGGCTCATGCGATTCACTCTGTTACTTGTGAAAAAGAACAATTTATAACCACATACCACGGGTGGGGTTCGAACCCGCGGTCAGAGAGTCTCAGAACTCCAGACCGTCGCGTAAGCCACTGGGCCAGCTAGCTTAAATAAGATTCATCCAACTAGGTATATTGAATCTAGCTGGCCCAGTGGCTTACGCGACGGTCTGGAGTTCTGAGACTCTCTGACCGCAGGTTCGAACCCAACCCGTGGTATGTGGTTTGTTTGCAATCGTGTCATTACGATTTCGTGAAACAATTTATAACGTTAGGTGAACATGCTAGGAACATAGGAACATTGGGGGTAAATGAGGTTGCCAGAACATTTAAGTGTGTCACTTTACATATCATCAAATAGATATATGACGTCACGGTGAGCTTGATGAATACGTTTTTCATTGACTTTGGAGGAAAGAAAGGAGACATCAGTCACATGCGAACCAAATGTTCGAATTCACACTGCAGACGAGGATTTGTGATACATGAAAACAATCAGAATACATCCCTTGGCTGGCAGAGTTTAATTCAGTTCTTTTATTGGGCTTCAAATGAACGTGGAGGATTTCAAAAGTGTTATTTTATTGTACTGTAACTGATGGCGCAAGAGCTGCAACTGGCAGTAAATGGTGTTAGTTGGTCTGATGAAAACAAAACTGAATGACTGTGTCAACACGATGCGTTATACGTCAAGAAACATTATGTGGCTAAACATTACATATCTGTGTTAACATGGTAAATATTAACACAGTGGAATAATTATATGTGACAGTAAATCAGAGACAAAATTTATATTTTTCCCTGAATTCTGTGTAAAATATAATATCACCAGGTGATCAATGCTCGAAAATATCTTGTCCATATCTTGGCTCTTCTGGAACAAAGCCTTTGCTCCCTGGCATTCACTGGTGACATCGAAACTCCAATGTGTCGAACCTGAGTTAACAAGGTAAACAAAAGAATGTTTTCAGGATAGTCGCATACAACGAAGCTTTCCCCCCCAAAAAAATAAAGCTGTTTAGTTTGTGGTAAAGTTCAGATAATCATGCACACTTTTATTCTCCTTGTAATCTGATAATTTCCAGGTAGACTTTTAAAGCTTTGCGGAAAAAAATGAAGCGAAGTAAAGCTCAGCTTTCACTTATTAACAATCCCAGTGAAAGGTACTGTGAAGGGAGAGTTTTGAAATGTACTGCTTCACTGTGTGAACTACAGTATAATCCACTGATGTTAACAAAAATAAATTTTGGACCAGGGTTGATTCCTGAGGTTAGTCTGCCCAGAGAGGATGGTTTCCCAAGCTAGGAAATTTTGCTCTCATGATACTCAATGTTCAGTTGAATGTATACAAGTGAAAATGTATTTTCTTTGATGAGGGTGATGATGATAAGCTGTTTTGATATTTGAACATTTTAACCGTGTCGTATGTTTCTACTTAAAAAGTAGAAAAATACAACACTCACAAGAAAACCAACATTAAAATAACAAAAAAAGTACTAACATAAGCAAAACACAATCAACTAAATACTGTCAAAACAAATTAGTGAAAAAAATTATTAAATTACTAAAGTCAAAAGAATTTTCTGAAAGTTTACCTAGACCTCAAGAGGCACCCTAGTAATTAAAGAAAGCCTAACCTATGGATCAACTGTTAATTAGTGTTCCACAGACAGCTGCACACCAAAAGCTACGCAGAGGGAGGGCAGTGTTCAGGAGTATCTGCGAACAGGTGTCTGTGTGTGTGAGACAAGTTCGCTCCATCTTTAAACTATAGAGATTTGTCTGAAAGAATGATTCTTGCTGATGGAGGCCATATACCCATGCCATGACCAACTCTGTATAACTTCTCGTTAGTATAAAATCACTTACACAGTGATCAAGATAATTATTAAAGAAATATTTCGCCATTAGTGGCTCCTTCTTAAGATTGACAAAGCTACTTGTGGCCGAAAAGTTTCCTGAACAAATGTGTTGATCAGTGCATACGTGTCTTTTACCTACAACTTATCACCATATCACTTCTACCAACATATTTTTCATCTGTTGGGACCAGCGGGCCCACTACTTCCCAAGCACATGTCTTTGTGGATAGCCAATAAAGTCACTAACGCATTAGTCTACTATTTAGGAAGTTCGATATATCTGCCCTTGACTCGGCATCTGCCCAGTCATTTTCTTGGACACCATCGTGTACCAGACTGTCTGGGAATTAGCGTGGGGTGTTACCGAGCCTCATGGGTTGCTGTAGTGCTTTAGAATCTCAGGTTAAGTGTTGAAGAAGGAGGTTCTACTTCTTAAGGAGGAAAAATGGAAGGATGAAGCTTCGCCTAGATGGTTTTTGGAGTGAGTGTGAGATGGTTGGAGCTGGTAAGGAGGAAAAAGGTTACCAGCAGGGAGTTGGAGAGTGGCAGCCACTTTAAGTGGCAAGTGGTTCACAATTCAGGAAGAAGGAAGATAAGGAAGGTTAATAGAGAAGATGTGAAGGTAGGAAATCGATTCTCTGTTTTCCAGGATGAGTGTACTTCAGTGGTTAGTGAGGTTAAAGGTACCACTGAGTCCCCTGCTAATCAAGGAAAGAATATTTTGATTGTGGCAGACTCTCAGGTAAGATATATGGACCGTGCTTTGTTATCTTAATATTACTGATTGCGAAAAGGATTTAGGAGTTCTGGTTCGCAGTAATCTGAAACCAAGACAACAGTGCATAAGTGTTCGTAATAAAGCTTACATAATCTTTGGCATCATATCAAGAAGTATAACTAATAGAAGTCCTCAGGTTGTTCTTCAACTGCACAGTTCTGGTCACCGTATTACAGAATGGATATAAATGAACTGGAAAACGTACAGAGGAGGATGACAAAGTTGATCCCATGTGTCAGAAATCTTCCCTATGAGGATAGACTGAGGGCCCTGAATCTGCACTCTCTAGAAAGGCGTAGAATTAGGGGGGATATAATTGAGGTGTATAAATGGAAAACAGGAATAAATAAAGGGGATGTAAATAGCGTGCTAAAAATATCTAGCCCAGCGTAGTAATACCTTTAAGTTGGAAAAATTCAGATTCAGGAAGGATATAGGAAAACACAGGTTTGGTAATAGAGTTGTGGATGAGTGGAACAAACTCCCGAGTACCGTCATAGAAGCTAAGGGCATTGTGTAGTTTTAAAAATAGGTTAGATAAATACATGAGTAGGTGTAGGTGGGTGTGAGTTGGACCTGTCTAGCTTGTGCTGCTAGGTCAGATACCGTGCTCCTTCCTTAAGTGAATGTGACCTGACCTGACTAGGTTAGAGCATTGGCTTAAGCCGGTAGGATAATTGGACCTGCCTCGTCTGGGCCAGTAGGCCTGCTGCAGTGTTCCTTCTTTCTTATGTTCTAAATCAGTACCAGGACGAGAGCAGCAAAGAATATGCGGAATTCTGAAGTGAACATACTCCGTAACTGTGCACAATACTAGTCCTCTTCGTTGATCATAGCTAAGTCACTATAACCCCTGCTTTTTTGACCTGTGATTATAAATATTTTTTCCTGAAACATAATCAAAATCACGCTCCAAGAAATTAGCCAAGGTCACCATCGTGTCTCAACACCTACTGGGCCCCATTCACCATCTAAAAATATAAACCTCAAGCACTGTCCAAGGTATTCAGGAAGAGAAGCCATCTTCTCTGCCTGCAAACACATTGAGGCAACAATCGAGTAAAGGAGCCCCGCATTTGAACACTATTACGAACACAGGTATAGTATGGCCTGCGACCTGGTCGTAATAGGTTTCAAAGTGGAGGAAATAAACTCAGCAGATATAATTTGCCAAATATATACATATGTACACTTATGTACACTGTGCACAGAGGTGAATAGTAAGTGTACCACACGGTGACAAAAAATGGCAAAAGCAGAAGCCAGAGAAAGTGCACCGTATCAACCAGCGGCTCAGGCAAGTCTGCAATTTGCTTACCGCAAGTGAACCACGTTGCTTCAGCTTTGGCAGGCTTGCCTATGATTAGCCAATGAACCAAGGTACTGATCTAACGACGGGTACCCTATTGATCGTTAAACCCTTAGCACCCGGTTCGCTGGTTGGGAGTGTTACATACACCCAATGAAATGTAACATACTCTTAGCATGCCACAAACACCAAATGAAAAACGAAGTGCATGAGGCTCCTCCATCCTCTGCAAAAATTACAGCATATTCCAGATATACACCAAACCGGAAAAGGATAGCACGAGACTATCTCCTAACGAGAGAGATCCAGGGAAAGATCACCAGACTCGACATAGAGGCTGTCAACTGGTAAAACAGAATGCACACGTCTTAAGCCGTAACGCTGTGTGATACACAAGATTAACAAGTGCAGTAGAGAAAAGCTGGGAAAATAGTAGATCTGGCAGCTGTATTTAAGCCTGGAATGGCACAAACAGGCTATGCATGTTCCGCCACTTCGCTGTTTTCCACAAGTATGGATGGAGAGTAGCTTCAGAACGTCTAGCGCCCACACGGCATCCACTTTCAGATTCTCTGTATGAGAGGCATATGTCAGGCGATGATCAAAGATCGTCCCCGAAAATGTCAAGTACTGCTCACAGGGAAAGACTAAACTACGGAATTTCCCATGTGGAGACGATTGATGAACAGTCACGTTCTGTCGAGTAGAAGTCCGGTAGCTGTTGAAAACAGCCCATTAGTACGTGGTTTTGTTCTCTGCCACCTAAAGTTATTGACAAGGCTACCTCAGAAGTACATGCCTTGAAGTACACTAATATCGTCCACATTCAAGAAAGTCTTGACATCATAAGAAATAACAACGACTACACCATCCATGGCTCTAATAAATGATCTAATGCTGAAAAATCTGCCCTACGGGGCCTCTTACTCTACCGATCTGCTTGAAAGAAGCTGCAGGAAGAACCAGAACAAACGGCCCCACAGTCCTGAGCCAGGAGACGGTAAAGAACACTGAAAATCAAAGTTGAATCACAGCTTTCTCTCTACACAAGAACATGTCGGAAACTGCATTCATTCCATTCTACATTAGTCTGCTTATTCATAGAAATTTTGATCATGAAAATGACACAGTTAACATGGATCATAACCATTGTTTTATCTTTTAACTCCTAGGGAGAAAGGGCCTCTCAAGGTGACCCCAGTATCACTACAATCACTCTAGTAATAATATTTATAATAATAAAAAAAAAGCGCTAAACCTACAAGGGTCATACAGCGCAGAATGGCAGGGGATAATGCAAGATTATAAAGTAGCAAGGGTGGAGTGGACAACAGAGGGACAGTTAGAAAGGGCTGTGAGGAGTGCTAGAGGAAGGATCATCAGAGTTTGTGTAGTAAATCAGTTGCTGTCAAAAAGTCAACAAGGGAGTCTGAGTCATAGGTGGGTCCGTCAGCGAGGAGGGAAGATAAAGTAAGAGCGTTAGAGCGGTGACGACATCGGAGGTAAATTCTGCGTGTTCGTTGATAGACTGGACAGTCCACCAGAATATGGCGAACCGAAACTGGAACCTGACAAGTCTCAGAGTGAGACAGGGCGCCTCTCCATGAGATACCCGTGAGTAAGAGGTCCAGTAATAATGCAAACCGTGACAAAACTGGAAATTAACTAAACCGTGGACAAACTGTTAAAATGTGTTTCACAGTCAGCTGTTCAACACATGCTACGAAGATGAAGGAGGAAGGGCAGAATCAGCTGCAAACAGGTGGCTATGGGTGAGGTGTGTGTCTAGTCCACAACTGACAGATTTATCTGAAAATCACGATTTCTGTTTAAAGTAGTTAAGTTACAGATATTTCACCTCATAATGGTTATCTCCAACAAGCCTCTTTAAGGGGGTTGACGAGGTAAAGGGTATCGGTTAGGGAAATTTGGGCCTTTTTTTCTTCTTCCTCAACCCAACCTAATACCCCCAATCCCCCCCTCCCTTTTCCCATCTCCCCATCCTCCCTTTCCCTTTTCCCCCTCCCCCCCTCCTCATCCCTCCCTTATTTTTCCCATTTTTTCCGGACTTCTTCCACAGGCATTCTAGTTCCGGTAGGGGGGAAAGGGCCGTGGTCCATTCCCATTCCGTTGAGGTTCTTGGCGGTGGGGTGTTTGCCTGAATCTGGATCGCCCGGGGGTGTCCCATCCCCCTCTGGTCTCCGGGGGGGGGCCGGGGATCTTTCGGGCGACGGGGGGTATCCTGGAGGCCACCTTTGGGTTCCGGGGGGGTGGCCGAAGGCGGATGCTTTTTGGCGGGTATCCGGCCCCCTTCTTTTTCCGCCAGGTGGCTCGGTGGATGTGAGGTTGCTATCCCGGATTGCTGGTTTACTGGCATGAAGGGTAGGGTATGGCACGGGTTCCATGCAGCATCTCACTATTGCGGGGTTGAGGTCCTCTTTGGGGAGGAGGGGGTTTTGCCCCTTTTTTTCCTCCTAGGAGCATTCCTCCCTTCCCCCTTTT
>WNWK01030230.1:0-23679 GCA_009830355.1 Cherax destructor
ACAATGCTCACAGAGAGGGGCAGGGCCCCTCCATAAAAACCCGGGGTAAGACGAGTGTGGCCAATGAAACGGGAGAGTGTCCCCCAACCCCGTTTTTGGGGTGACAAAAAAAGGGCCCAAAAACCCAAAATTCTTTTAAAAAAGAATGAAGTTTGTTATTAAACGGCCGACCAGCGTTTTTTAAAAAGGGGGGCAAGGGGGTAGCAATGACCCTGCCCGTAAAGGAACACCTCTATAAAAACTGGAAGGTCATTTTACTGCGAGGCGGGTGTCTCCTGTTCTTTTGCCCTGTACGTCAACATCCCGGGGCCCAACAAAAACAATATCTTTGTGTTGAAAAAGATAGGGGAAAGGGGTTGGATACGAAGAACTAGGGGGTGAGGTGATCAATTTTAGGATAGCCAAAAAAGCACAAAGGGAAACCCAAAACGACCACAAATGGTGAACAGGAATGATGAAATAGGAAAATGCCACAAGAATGGTTTTAAATTTTCACCCGTAAATTTTACCCGGGGGTAATAGATGCCTCTTCACCCTGTCCAAAAAACACTGCTGGAATCCGACCCCGTCAGAGATTTTAACCATCGGTTTAATCGAGGGGAGGGGAAATAAAGGGGGGAAAAGGGTCAAAAAAAAAAGCAGAAAGCCCATGGGTATTTGGGGTTTTCCGCAAGGAAAGGGGAATAGAACAGACAGGACAGCAGGAATTTCCCCAAAGGGGGGGGGAAAAGGGAAAAGTAAATAAACAAAAGGGTGGTAGAAAAAGGAAGAAAGGAGTGAATGTGGGAAAAGGGGAAAAAAGGGAAAAGAAAACCGGGGGGCGACGAACAAAAAAAGGGGTTATTTACAAACTTTTTAACAACCCCAAAAATTTCGGGAAAAAGGTTTTGGGAGGTCTTTGGGGCCAACAAAATAGCGAATCAAGGGCATCACAACGGGGGGAAAAAAGGATGGAATGTTCGCTTCTACATAGAGGCTAAAAACCCCGGGGGAAAAACAAATGCCGGCATAAAAAACCCCTGGTGAGGATGGAAATTAAAAGGATGGAAAGAAAAAAGGGAAGGCCCCCGAATATATCTGGTCACCATAATCGAGTTTCGAAAAAATTGGGGCTGAAGGGGCAAAAGGAACTACGATCAGCCCCCATAAAAAAATTTGGGGGGGTTTTTAAAGGGAAGGTTAAAGGCTTGACAAGTTGCCTTAAGAGGTAATTGAGGTTTCCGGGACAATCGACGGAAAAACGGGAGGCCGAGAAACCTATTTACACTTCGGGAATACTTAACCCTTATAGGACAATGGATGATCAAAGACCACTGAAGTCTAGTAAAGGTAATTTGATGAGTTTTGCCACTAGAAAATTTAAACCCGCGGTGGTGGCCCAATAAGAAACCCAGTTGACGGCATGCTGGAGGAAACTGCAATGGTGACAGTCAGCACCTGCACAGAAACTATAGCAAAGTCATCTACATAGAGTGACCCAAATGTGTGGATGGGAGAACAGATGCCCAGATTATTTGCCAAGGAGAAAAGAGTCGACGTACTCCAGAACACAGCCTCGGGAACACCTTCCGCTTGGACAAATTCTGGGAAAAGCTCATTACTAACTTGGAGACGGAAATATCTGCAATGATTAAGGCGTTAAGGAAGAACAGTAGAGACGGAGGCCTAAGGAGTGGGCCTGGGCCAAGACAAATCTCCAAGTTGTGTCATAAGCCTTCTCAATGTCGAAAAGATGGTGATAATCAATTGGTTGTGTGAGGCATTACGAATATACGTATCCAAGCCGTATTGACTGGGGAGAGACTATTGTGAGTCTCTAAATACCACGAAACGTCTATTAACTAGACGTTCCATCACTGCAAACTGCACTGGTAAGAAACGATGGGACGGTAGTGAGAGGAATCACGTCCATGGTGCCCTGGTTTGCGAGAACAATAGCGAACTTCCACGGTTGGGGGAATAACTCCTTGCGACCATATAAAGATTATAGAGTCGTAAGAGGACAGTAAGAGCAGACTGATGTAAATGCTGTAAGTATCTACATGTATGCCGTCTGGCCCAGCTGCCGTGATCGGCAAGCGGAAGATGTTGCCTCCAGTTCTTAAAGGGTAAAAGGCACATTATAAAAATTCTTCTCTAGAGAAGAAAAATCTAAGGACTTTAACTCGCTGACAGACTTAGAAAGGAACGAGGGCGGAGGAAGTAAGTCCTGAGAAATGCTGACCAGATGATTACCAATTTCAGTGGCAACGGCAAGAGGATATGCTATATCGACACTGGCAACCTGAAGAAGGGCCGGGTCGGGAGGAATTACCATAATTTCCGCGCTTCTTCCAGACTGCACTCATCGAGGAAGCCGAAGTGACAGTAGAAACGTAATCTCGCCAGCAAGTGCGTTTAGCATCACGTATGACACGGCGACAATAGCTCTCTTCTGCTTGAAATCAAGGAGTCTCTGTGGTTCTGTTATGCAGATACCTGCCCCATGCAGCACGTTTCTGAAACACTGCCCGAGCACAAGCGAAGAAGGAGACCACCAAGGCACGCACTACTGAGATGTTTGCCCCGAGGTTTGGGAATAGAATGCGAAGCCGCTGTGAAGACGGAGGACGAAAAGAGATGTAAAACCTCATCCAATGGAGGACGAGGAACCTCATGAAAGGCAGTAAGATGTGCGTAAGGTCCATTTCGCCCGGTCAAATTGCCAGCGTGGGCAACTAGGAGGTGGAAAAAAGGAAGAGGGGACTTAAGGATGATTGGGAAATGATCGCTTTCGTGTAAGTCCGGGAGGACAGACCAGGTAATCAAGGACTGTTGAGGAAGAGCAGATGGAGAGATCGATATAGGAAAGAATGAGTTCGAGAATCCAAAAAATGGGTAGGAGTACCTGTATTTAAAACATGTAGAATCTGAAAGTGTCTACTCTCTTGAGCTACTCTACCAGCAGCTGAAGGAAAGGCCTTGAGGTAAACAGATTTGCCGACGACACAGGAAACAAGAGGATTCGTAGTAGTCCTGTTGAGAATCCTCAAGCCAAAGAAAGGAACCTGGACATTGGCTAAAACCCATGGGACAAAGTTAAGGATCAGAAGAGGACGGGTGGAGAGGTAGAAACAACGAAGACCCAGGAGAATGTTGTGGAAACATTGAACACATTCTCTGTGCTACCCGATGAATGTGAGTCGACTTCTGGGGCGTCACAACGAACGACACCTGGGCAGGTAAAAACATTGTTGTTGTGTTGTTGTTGGGGACAGCCAGGTTAGATACATGGATAGGGCTTTCTGTTTGAATGATAGGAGTGGGAGACAGAGGGTTTGCTTTCCTGGGGTACAGGATGGAAGTATTGTTAGCCGTCTGGACATTATCATGAGAGGTAATGTGAGCAATCCTATTATCTGTCTCTCAGTGCTGGAGGCAGCGATGTTGGCAGACTTAGAATTGAGGACCTGACTAGCAGGTTTAGGTCAGCAATAGACATAATTAGGAAGAAGGGTGGGAACCCTGTCATATGTGAGTATTTTGCCAAGAAGAGGAGTTGGAAATGAATGGCTGTCCAGGGCAGTTGGTGTCCAATTTATGGCTGGACAAATACTGTAAGAAAAATCAGTAACATTCATTGACAACTGGGACCTCTTCTATGGCAGAAATGACTTTTATGTATGCCAGGGATGAAGTTCACTTATCCAGGTCTGGGGGGTAGGAGCAGCTGCAGTGGAGAGGGGGCTGTTGGGGGCACTAAGCCCAAGTAGTTAGTGGTATGGGTTTTGGGGAAAACAGTGAGGTCAGTGTGTAGTAATATTATTATAAGTTCTAGGAGAACTAGTAATAGGCAGAATAAGATGGACAGTGAAGCTAGTGACACTAGATATCAAGAGCAGTAATAGGTATAGTGGAAAAACAGAAATGAGCAGGAAGGGTAAAGAGAAAGGAGGGTCTTTAAATATTTTATTACACCAATAGTCGTAGTGGGAATAAGATGGACGAGTTGAGATTAGTTGCAAATACGGGTAATATTGATGTTTTTGCAATAACAGACATGGTTTAATATGAAAAATCGGGACTTGCCTGCCGAATGTCACATTCAGGGAGTTTTAAATTGTTGATAGACAGATGTATCAGGAAGGGGGTGGGGTGGCACTCTAAGTCCGTGATCATTTAAATTGTTATAAAAACAGGTATAAAGTCTGAATTAACACATACAAGTCTGTCTGGATAGAATTTTCAGAGGGGTGTGAAAAACTGATTTTAGGCGTGATTTACAGTGCTCCAAACTTAGATGAGGAACAAGGGAGACTACTTTGGAAGAAGTTGTTTAAGGCCACAAGCACGATAACGTAGTAATTCTGGGGACTTTAACTTTTTTAGTCAGATTGATTGGAATTTCTTGACAGAAAATTTAGAACCTAGGCTATTTAGAAGTTGTTCCAGGATTGCTTTTTGAAGCAGTTGGTAACAGAACACAAAAGGAAATAACCTACTTGACTTGGTTCTGGCAAGCAAGAAAACCCTTGTTAATAATTTAGAAATTACAGAGGAACTCGGCTCCAAGCGACCATAGGTCAATTACCTTTAGCATTAAGATGGATGTATGATAGTAGGGATAATACAGTAACGGTCCCAGGTACCGCTTAGCAGATTATAGTGGACTTGAAGGCACTTATCAACTGTGGACTGGGTGACGAAAACTCAATGTGACAGTTTTCTTACCTATACATGCCCAAAGAACATCATAAAGAAATTAGATCAGATCAGAAATGACCCAAAATGGATGAATAATAGCTCAAATATCTTTTAGAAAGGGCAGAAGAAGAAAATTTTATAGGCATATCAAAGGGTGAGTTCATCTTATGAATCATTATATTGACATTAGAGAGCTGTTAAAGAAGGGGATAAGAAAAGCTAAATGGGACTGCAAAATTAAAGTTGCTAGGGATTCGAAAACTGACCCAAAAGTTTTTCCAGGTGTATGGGAGCAAAGTTAGAATAAGATGGTCCTCTATAATTATGGGTATCTTACTGACAAAGAATGAAATGTGCTCTATCTTTAATAATTATTTTTCTTGGTTTTTCACTCAGAGGAGCACTAATAATATTCAAAGAACTAGGTATTTTAGTGGGCCTGAAGATGTAGTATCACAGTCACTAGTGAAATGGTTATCAAACAGCTAGACCGTTTAGCAAAATAAATCGCCAGGTCAGTAGGCTAGGGTTCTTAAGGAATGCCAAAATGGAACTCTGTAGACATAACTAACATTTTTAACCTATCTCTCTTCGTGGGTGTAGTGTCAGATACGTGGAAGATGGCTAATGTAATTCCTATTTTAAAGCAGGACAAGTCGTTGCCATCAAATTACGCCCAATAAGTCAAACATCAATAATTGTAGGCAAATTACTAGAGTCGATTATAGCTGATAACATAGCCATCTCGATAGGCATAATTGATTAATGATACTCAGCATGGATTCACCAGGAAGCGTTCTGCCTAACCATTGTGCTTTTTTCAGTAGGCTTTTGAGGCAGTTGATAATGATAAAGAGAATTCGATATTGTTTATTTGGATTTTAGTAAGGCTTTTGATAGAGTACCACATCAGAACTGTTAAAGAGAAGTACTCATGGCATTGGGGAAAAGTGATGTTGTCATGGATCGAGTCATGGCTCACCAATAGGGAAGCAGAATTGTGCACATAAATGGGGTTAAATCGGAGTGGGATCTCTTAACAAGTGGTGTTCCTCAGGGGATCGGTTTGGGCCCGTTGTTGTTTTTATAATATATATATAAATGACCTTGACTTAGGGAAGTTCTAGTGATATGAGCAAATTGATGACACGAAGATGGTAGGATAATCGATTCAGACGTAGATGTCAGTGAACTACAGGAGGATTTAGACAAACTCAATTTTCCTTCTATGGTCAGAAAAATGGCAGATGCAGTTCAATGTAGATAAATGTAAAGTTCTAAAGCTTCTAGGTGTCCACATAACCCAAGCACTTATAAGTTATAACGTAGAACTTGGCCATACAGATTGCGAGGAAGGACTTGGGGTGATGTTAAGCAGCAACCTTAAACCAAGACAGCAATGCCTAAGCGTACGTAATAAGGCAAATGGGTACTGGGATTTATATCAGAAGTATTGTAACAAAGGTCAGAGGTTATATTACAGCTATATACATCATTAGTAAGGCCTCACCTAGATTCGCAGCTCAGTTCCAGTCTCCATATTCTGAATGGACATAAGTGGGTTTAGAAAACATTCAGCGTAGAATGACTAAATTAGTACATAGCATTAGAAATCTTCCCTTACGAAAGAAAGATTGAAGACCCTTAAATTACATTCACTTGTAAGACGTAGAATGAGGGAGACATGATCGAGGTATACAAGTGGAAAATGGGTATTAACAAGGGATATAAATAAGGTCTTGAGGTATCTCTCAAGAGAACCCAGTGTATGAAATGAATGGTTCAGAGAACCGACAAGTTATAAATTAGACACATATGCAGCATTTGGGTATCTTCAATAGAAGCGTTTCACACAGTGGCTTCATCAGTCAATACAAAGTGTGTAAGGAGGTAGGAGTTTGGTAAAATCAGTCCCTCGGCCTGGAGTCGATGTGTTCAGTCCATCAATCTTGTAGAAATGACCCAGCATGTCCGTGAGGTGGCTTATATACTGTAGTTGGAGTGAGGTGAAGCAGCAGGAGGCGGGGGTCATGGTGGTACCATCCACTAGTCTAAGTAGGTCTTCGTCCAAAGGTTGGACAAGTATTCAAATTCAATTCAATTGGAGTCTTATTTCATGTATGGCCACAAGGTGGGGTACTTATAGTTATACATTAAAGTTGATATTTACAAGATTAGCCTATTAATATGCCTAGGTATGCTAACTTTTCATTTGATCTTATATGAAGAATTCGTTTGTATTAAGATCCCAAGATGTTGCTGTGTCAGACAGAGGTATAGATGAATGGTTCAGAGAACCGACAAGTTATAAATTAGACACATATGCAACATTTGGGTATCTTTAATGATATAAGTATATAAATAGGACATGCTGTCATTTCTACAAGATTGATGGACTGAACACGCCGACTCCAGGCCGAGGACTGATTACCTCTCCTTACACCTTTCTACTTTGTATTGAATGAAGCCACTGTGTGAAACATTCTCATTAAAGATACCCAAATGTTGCATATGTGACCTGGCGCACGAAAATAGTGAAAAATATGGAAAATGAGTTTTGTTGACTGAAAAATAGTTTAAGAATCTGGCAACATTTTGGTGAAAATCCCATTTTAATACAAACGTTTGTAAAGCAAATTATAGCTATTTGAAACATATTATCTTACGGCGCAAAGGCAAAAAAGTTTGTGACCTTGTGACATAATTTTTTGTTTTTGTTTTATTTTGTTTAATTTCTCTATATATTTCTTTCCAATACACTAAATTTACCACTCAACATCATAATAGAGTGTTGGGCAACTTATTATATCAGAGGGTGGGAGGAGTCAGAGGCAGCCAATGACGATTGTTGCATAATCAGCATTTGTCTCCCAACAAATGTCTTTTTATACTGACGTTATTATTACTAATACGCTTTATCTGCTTATAACATTTATTCAATAATAGTATTAGACATAAGATATATAAGATAAAGCATAATAAGACTGCCAAAAATAATAATAAGTGTCATATACCGGAGAGTGCAGTCAACGGCCATGCCACGTTAGGCACCGCTTCTCGTCGATCAGCGAGGATTAAGCAACGTTGGGTTTGGTTGAGTACTTGGATGGGTGACACGCTCTGGGAACACCAAATGCTGTTGGCATTAATCTTAAAAAGGACCCCAATGAAATAATCACTCTGTCTGACTTTTTGGGTTATCTAGGTTCTCTACACATATGCTGCTATGTATGATAATCTATGTAAATGTATTTGTGTATGCCTGAATAAACACTTACTTACTTACTTACTTATCAGAGACCTTGATCAGCAGTCCTCCTGCTTATAAATATACGGTTTTCTCTATTGCCTCGCTGGCGTACTTAAAACGGCATTTTAACATAGAGAGCAATAAGAAATCACTTACAGGCGTAGAATAAGCCCAAAACAGCGAGATTTCAGCAGACTGACGTAAATGGGGCGTGCGCTTTCACTGAATATCTCAGTAGATTTTGACCTGTGCTTTACATTTCGTCTATTAGCCTGATTGGGTGACAATTTTCACAGGGAATATAAAACAAAAGTGTGTTTTGATTATATTAAAAGGAAAAAAATTGGAATATCTCAAATATTTTTATTTTGTGGGGGATAAAGGCAGATATTTTAGCGAGTGTCAAAAGCCCAGTCCATCTATTTTTTCTCTGTATTGTGGAAGCTATTGGTATTTTCCGAAAGTTGTAATTGATAAACTTTCCAATATGAATAGATATCATTCATGTGTTGCTGGTGGCTTAACATTAACTGAAAGGAACCAACGAATTCACACGCATGGGGTGCCTCGTGAAGTGGGCAGTCAGCTGGGCAGGGAGAGGGGCAGAGGAGGTGTGACGAGGGTGAGCGGCAGCCTGGCGACCCGATTTTCGAGTGACGATGGCGAGCCGAATTTGGGATTATGTCCATAAATCGGATTTAATTACCTCCTTTCTTAATGTGGAGAATATCCAGTGACGCGGGAATATCAAGTGGGACAATCGGTCAGAGGGGTCAGTAATCGGACAATAGTGGCAAATAAGGTGCCACACGGCGGTGACATAGTCATAGGCTATTTGAGAGACTGAGTGGAAGTGACCATTGGCAGGATGAAGTCGTACCCTGATGTTGGGAGTTCATCTTAGAAGGAACTGTAATATATTCGATGAACTGTGGAAATGGAATATAGTGAAACCGAGTTGTAAATAATCCGGGGTTGATTGCATCGAGCGAATCTGGCTTGGGTACGCCACATACCCCGACCGCCATATTGGATGTGATTGAAATGAACTAACATATCGCAAGTTATCTACTCGAAATTCAAGTATCGAGACTGAATGTGTAGTAAGCCAGTGGGGCATTAAGGCAGGATACACGTAAATGTAAAAGTTATACGTATAAGCAGACGACGGTCAGTTGGTGGGGATCTGATTCGCTACCGACCAACCACATGTTAACGAACGCTCAGTCTCGTGGGCGTATGAGTGTACGGAAATTAATCTTTCCAGCTCGGCAGAGACCGTTATTACCATCGCGATCGAATCAGATCAGGGGAGGACGTCAACGGAACGACTCCCTCATCTAAAAGCTAAGTAGTCTGCTGGTGTTTACTTTATTGTTGGCTGATAATGTTGTTATACAGTAGATGTACTATAAATTCAATGAGCTCTACGATACACCACTATGATGCTGTTTAGGTGAGTGTAGGTCATGATGATTTAGCTGTCTGTACTCTATCTCTTCTCCTGAGTGATCACTTGTTTAACTACCTTTCTGGTCACTTAAATTTAACGTAATATAGTATAATACATGATCTTCTCCAAGATTTATTTATACTGGTCCAAGTGCTGTGAGATAGCAAAATGTGAAATTTTCCTCAGTTTTGGCCAGGAGCGGGTAAAGCTCCCCCTTACCAAGGGAATTATTTCTCGGTAAAATTATACAGGTCTTTATCTCCCTGAGTTGTTGTGCTGATGGCGTTAGATATGACTTCTCTCTCACAATTCCCCACATGTATGAAGACAAGACTATCAGGCATTCTACATTCTATAATATTTTGGGGTTTTGATGTATTCTACAGTGGGAAGTGTCCACAGCACCACTAGTACTGCCAGACCGGAACTAACTGCCATATATACAATCAGTAGTATTTTTTTTTCTAGTTGTTTGTTGGCCGATCTTATTGAAACTCTGTCATTGCATCTGACACATAGAAGCCTTCCTAAACATGTGCCAAAAATAAAAGAGAATCGGACGAAAAATAATGAAAGTATAATACAAACGAATTCTTCAACACTTGTCCAACCTTTGGACGAAGACCTACTGGAGCTAGTGGATATGGTACCCACTACAGCCCCGCCTCCTGCTGCTTCTCACCTAACTACAGTATATAAGCCACCTCTACGGACCCGGGCCCGGACATACCGGCGAACCACCACAAGAAGAAGAAAACATGCTGTCATTTCTACAAGATTGTTGGACTGAACACATCTTGACTCCAGGCCAAGGGACTGATTACCTCAAAACTCCTATCTCGCCACCTTTCTACTTTGTATTGGACTGATGAGACCACTTTTATTGTGTGACTTGTTTCCTCATTAAAGATACCCAAATGTTGCATGTGTCCCTATTTATAAGAGAGAACCCGCAATAATGGATTCTATTTAGATAAGTTTAGATTTTAGAAAACAAGGAAAGTATTGGTTTGGAAATAGGGTGGTTGATTCCAATTTAAATTTCCCCTCTCCACTTACCTCCAGCACCCCCTCTCCGCCTCCCCTGCCCCTCTCCCTTCCATCCCCAAAACCCTCTCCCACTTCCCTCCATACACCAACACCCCCTCTCCACTTCCCTCCACATAACACCCCCTCTCACTTCCCTCCCACACCAACACCCCCTCTCCACTTACCTCCCCACACCAACACCCCCTCTCCACTTCCCTCCCCACCAACACCCCTCTCCACTTCCCTCCCCACACCAACACCCCTCTCCACTTCCCTCCCCACACCAACACCCCCTCCACACACCAACACCCCCTCTCCACTTCCCTCCCCAGCACCAGCATTCTACGTACGCCTGTCTTCCCTCACATGAACACCCACTCCCAACCCACCACACCAACCCCCTTTCCCTTCAACTTTCCCAATATTAACACCTCCCCCCATCCTCCCCGCACATTAGCACCCCACACTTGCTTCAACCCTCTCCCCACATAACACTTCCAAGCACTGTCTCGTATCCCTTCTCTCTCATTCATCTTTCCTTCCCCCACCTTAACTCCTATGTCAAGCCTCTGTCAACCCCTCCCTCACAGTCTCCCCACACCAACGCTCCCCCACTGAATCTCCCCCATACACTCCCCCACAATCTCCCCCCCCCAACGTTCCTCCACACAAAATCCCACACCTCCCCCACTAAATTTCCCCCCATCCCTCTCCCCCCTAAATCTTCCCTATCACTCCCCCCCAAAACCCCTTTTTCTTTATCTTTTTTATCTAAAAATCTTCTATCTAGGGTGGAATTTTGCGCACTCCCCCAAGGCGGCAAAATTTACCTAGAAAATGTACAGAAAAACCTTGGCACTCTCTGCGATAAAACCCCAAATTACGGGGCAGTTCCTCCCCGCCCCTTTTAAAACAGGCGGGAGAGATAAATGATTATATACATTTGGGAAAAACCTAGGGGATTGTTAAACGAAAACGAAAATCACTCCAAAAAACAAAAAACTGGCGAAGATGCAACATTCCCCCCAAAGAAAAGGGGTGCCCCTGCACGAAAAACAATAAGTGGGGGGGCCCAATTTCCTCCCCTCAGCTACATAATGGGTATTACCGTCCCCCACTGTTTCCCCCGGCACTGGACAAGCACCTAAAACTTGACCAGCCCGGGGTGCGGTTGTACGTCGGGTTTTCTTAAAATAACACCCGGGTTTATCGGCCCCATCCCTGGGCCTGTCACAGACGGGCCGCGGGGGGGTTACCCCGGAAACCCCCTCAGGGAAACATCACTTGTCTCCCCCCCCCCCTCCCACAATGCTCCCCCCCCCCAACCTCCACAAAATTTTCCCCCCCCCAACCTCCTACAATGTCTCCCCACACCAACACTCCTACAATGTCTCCCCCCCCCACTCCTACAAAAGCTCCCCCACCCCTCCCATGTCTCCAAAACCCCTTCCTCTGTCCCCCAACCTCCTCTGTCTCCCCACACCAACCTCCTACAATGTCTCCTACAAACCCCCTCCTCAATGTCCCCCACCCAAACAATGTCTCCCCCACCAAATCTCCCCACAATTCTCCCCCCCCCCAAAAACCCCCTAAAAGTCTCCCCCCCCCAACCTACAATGTCTCCCCCCCCAGCCCCCCCGTCTCCCCACACGAACCCCCCAGTTTCCCCCCCCACGAACACCCCCACAGTCTCCCCCCCCCCGTCTCCCCCACCAAACCCCCCCGTCCCCCACCCCAAACCCCCCCGTCTCCCCCCGAACACCCTCCACAGTCTCCCCACACCCCCGTCTCCCCCCCAACACCCCCACAGTCTCCCTCCCCGAACACCCCCCCAGTCTCCCCCCCCAACACCCCCCCAGCCCCCCCAACACCCCCCCAGTCTCCCCACACCAACACCTACAGTCTCCCCAACCCACCCCCACAGTCTCCCCACCCCCACCCCCCCAGTCTCCCCCCCCAACACCCCACCTCCCCCCCCCAACACCCCCCAAGTCTCCCCCCACCAACACCCCCACAGTCCCCCCACACCAACACCCCCCCAGTCCCCACACCAACACCCCCGTCTCCCCCCACCCCCCCCGTCTCCCCACCCCCAAAACCCCCCCACCCCCCCCCACCCCCCCGTCTCCCCCACCAACACCCCCCAGACTCCCCCCCCCAACACCCCACGTCCCCCCCACCAACACCCCCCCGTCCCCCCCCACCCCCCACGTCTCCCCCCCCCATCCCCGTCCCCCCCCCCCCCTCTCGTTCCCCCACCCACCCCCCGTCTCCCCCCCCAACAACCCCACAGTCTCCCCACCCCAAAACCTCCCCCCGTCTCCCCCCCCACCCCCCCAGTCTCCCCACCCCCCCCATCTCCCCCCCCCCCCCCCGTCTCCCCACCAACACCCCCCCAGTCTCCCCCCCCAAAACCCCCCAGTCTCCCCCCCCCCAACACCCCCACAGTCTCCCCACAAACACCTCCCCGTCTCCCCCCACCAACAACGCCCCCCCACCAACACCCCCCCGTCTCCCCCACACCAACACCTCCCATCTCCCCACCCAACACCCCCCCAGTCTCCCCCCCCCAACACCCCCCCAGTCCCCCCCCCTCCCATCTCCCCACCAACACCCCCCAGTTCCCCCCCACCAAACCCCCCAGTTCCCCCCCCCAAAACCCCCCCCAGTCTCCCCCCCCCCCCCCCCCCCAAAACCCCCCAGTCTCCCCCACACCCCCACCCCCACAGTCTCCCCCACCCACACCCCCCCAGTCCCCCACCCCCCCCACAGTCTCCCCCCCCACCCCAGTCTCCCCACCCCCCCCCACAGTCCCCCACCACCCCACAGTCTCCCCCCACCCAAAACCCCCCCAGTCTCCCCCCCCCCAACCCCCATCCCCCACACCCCCCCACAGTCTCCCTCCCCCAAAACCCCCCCTTCATTGTTATTGATGTTTTGGGGGAAGGGGCAAAATTTGGGGGTGGCTGTTTGTCCCTCCCCACACCCCCAAAAACTCCCCTTTCCAAGGGCGGCCCTTGGGGGGGGTCCCCGGGATGGTGTCCCCGATTTAGGTGGGGGGAGCGTGGGCGTGGAGGGGGGGGGGAGGTGGGGGGAGCATCACCATCACGACACGCACGGGTGTGGGAAGTTCAAAAGTTTCTCACTCATGGGCTCCAGCTCCCTGCCCTCCTGTGGCACTCACGCTTTACTCATTTGGGATATGATGAGGGGTAGTGCGAGTGGTTGGGGCAGGATGTATAAGACGGGTGCTGGACGCTTTTGTCTCCCGCACAACACTACTGTGCCGGCTGACACTAACATCGCGGGGCTCCGGGAAAAAAACCTTTCCCCTACAAACTCATCTCCTTCCCTGATTTTAAGTCGTTAAGTTAATGCGTTGTTATGGATGCTGTACCGAGTTTTAAAACTTCATGTGAACGCTAATATGAGTGATATAGTGATAGATGAACGTGTCTAAATTTCCCTTCCCCTCTCCCTTTAATGTCTCTTCTTTCCCTGACATAAAACACTACCTATATCATATATAGGATCCAAACACATATATTCTTACATTATCAACATTATTAGCATATAATTGTACTTAAATTTATAAAACATTTAAATTGCTGCATGGCTTTTTTTACAGTGTAGTTCAGATGAACAAAAAAACCCCCTGCCCTGCAACACTTAATTTCTATGTTTCCCGCATTTTTTCGTTTCGAAAATTATATTTAATGCGTCTGTGTTATTTTTTCTTGCTAGGACACTTATGACCAAGGGCTGAAAGGCAATGTGGAGTAGCCTTGGCATCAGTGAGTTATATTAATATTTACGGGAATAAAGTTATGCTCAACATTGTTGAAGATAAATTATGAAATAATATAAGAGGAGGCAGGGCGGAAACAGGTGCCATGAACCCGGGAATAATGTTGAGGCGGAGGAGGGAGGCGCGGAGGGGGAAAAAGGGGGGGAAATTTGGGGAAAGGGGGTGGGCTAAAAGGAGGATTGAGGGGAGGGGAATGGAGTTTGAAGGGGGGATTGAGGAGGTAGGGGGGAAGGGGGGTTGAAGTGGGGAATGGGGGGAAGGGGGGGTGAGGGGGCTGGGGGTGGGGCAGTGGGTGGTGATGGTTCTTAGCCCCGGGTGGTACAAAATATATGACCGGTGGTAAAAAATTTTGAACCGGGTGGTAAAAATATAGACAGGTGGTAAAAAATTTATAAACCAGGTGGACAAAAATATAAACCAGGTGGTAAAAAATATATAAAAAGGTGGTACAAAAATATGAACCAGGTGGTACAAAATATATGAACCAGGTGGTACAAAATATGAACCAGGTGGTACAAAATATATAAACCAGGTGGTAAAAAATATAAACCAGGTGGTACAAAATATATAAACCAGGTGGTAAAAAATATATAAACCGGTAGAAAAAAATATGACCCAATTTACCTTTACCCGGATTCAGGGGTCCCCCCCCCTGCTGCCGGGTACCAGACCAGGCCTCTCGTTCTGGTTGATCTCTAGGGTTTTTGGGGTCAGCTACAAAAGTTCAACTCCCCTACAACCCGTCTGGTCTGGGGTTTGGGCGGCTATGCCTGAGGGGGGGATTTCTCTTAGTAAAATGCTGAGGTTTACTAACAACCCCCAAAAACGATCATAACCCCAGATGGCACTTTGTAAAAAAAAAACGTCAAAGGTTGGCTTTTATAGTCTTGACAGTTAAAATTGACTTTTACCGAGCCGTGGCAGTATTTGCCCTTTTTTGTTCCGCAGCGATTTTTTGATTTTATTTGATATATTTATAGTTTCCAAAAAGTTTAAATTTAAGGCACGGAAATAAGCCTTACCCCCCAAAAACAGAAATGGACTTAAAACCCTTTGAAAAAAGTTGGGGAATTTTTTTTCATACGCAGGGTTTTAATTTTTTAATTTGGGGATTCAACTGGTTTAAAATTTTTAGGGCCCAAAAAATTGAGAAAGTGTTTGGGGCCCCTTCACAGAAAGGAAATTGGGGAAAAACCCCCTTTCAAATTTTTTTTTCCCGCCCCCCGGGGAGGATGGTATAACCTATGATTTTCCCAAAAAATTTAAGGCCGGGGTTAAAAATTTCCCTTTTTTAAAAATGTATAATACCAGTTACTTTTGGGGGGGTTTTTTTCCGGGGCCAATATCTCATTTTGCCATCCCAAAACCCCCCAAAAATGATACATTTTTGCCCGGGGTCTCCTTAACTAAAAAATTTTTTAAAAATTTTTTTAAAAATTTTAAAAAGACTGTACTATAGAATCAGGGCCCAAAACCCCCCCCTATTTTTAAAAGGAAAGGTGTGGGGTTGTATCTCCCCCTTTTTTCCCCCCACCCCTCTATAGTTTTACCCCATTTCCTTTATCAAAAAACTGCTTTTTTTAAAATGGGCAGAAATGTTATACTACATGAACTAGCCAAAATGAATATTATGGTAGCCACTTGCTGGAAAAGGGGGTCCTGTAAAAAAAGAGTACCCCCCTTTCCCCGGCTTTAGAAAAGGGAAACTAAAGAAATGTCCCCGGGAAAACCAAAGGGGGGGTTCAAACCCCCGTATTTAATATTCTATTAATCCCCCCCTAAATGCTCTCCCCCGCCTCACCTAAACATATACATAAGCTATGCTGATGACATCATGATCCATACAACAGGGCAAAAAAAATGATTCCACTTAAAAAGAAGTTCGTTTTTTTAACGACTAGGCCTCATAATATTTCCTCTAAAACAAAAATATTAACAAAAAACCCCCCACCCCCCCACCCACCCCCTTTTGGGGGGAAAAAAATTAAACTACGTTAAAATTTTCAGATATTTTGGGGGTGAAAGTCCCCTTCCAAAACTACTATACCACAACAAATAAAAATGCAAAAGATAGACTAAATGTTTTAAAAAACTGTTTTGGCTACAACCCCCTTGGGTTTCTAATGTAAAAAGGGGGGAATGATGTACAAGCCCCATAATTTGGTCCCAATTTATTTCTGGGCCCCCCTGTTGATATTAGGGTGAAAAAATTCTTTCCCGGGGCCCCTTGGGGTTTTAACCCCAAAATGAAGTTTTGGGAAATTTTTTTTGGGGGCCCCCCCAAATTTTAAAAAGGGTTTTTTATGGGGGAAAGGGTTTTGGGTTTTTCTAGTAAGTGATGGGGTTTTTGAGTTAACACTGTACTTGGGGATTAAATTTAAAAAAAACCCGACACTGTCACAATGAATCTTACTAAATGTCAAAATAAATACTCACAGATCTAAAGGGGGTTGTGAAAAAAAAAATTACATTAAATTTTAACCCCGATAAAAATTTTCACTGGGCCCAAAAGGGTTTTTCCCCCCCCATGGAAGATGTTTCATTTTTTATCACATACCTGCAACCCCTTTAAAAGCTCATTGCTATTTAACCCCTTTTCCCAAAATTCCCTTTTTAAAAAAAAACTTTTTTAAAAGGAAATTTCTCGCCCCGGTTTGGGAAAAAAGTTATTCAAGTTATATACACTGATGGTTTTTAAACCGGGGCCCTTTTGGCGGGGGGCCCTCGGGGGTTTGGGTTTTTACCCCCCTAGTTAAAAAAAAAATTTTTTTTGAAATGGAAAAAAATTAACAACGGGGGGGTCACTTTTTAAAAGGGGAAATTTTTTTCAACCTTTTTGGCACAAAACAAACCCCTGACACTGAGCTTGGCTCCCATCATTTATTTTTCCCCAAATTACCCCCAAACCCCCTTTACTCATATAAAACTCTAACAACATGCTCATTGGGAAGCCGGGGGGAAAATCAAAAAAAAAGGGGCAAAAAGGGAAATTTTAAAATACATTTTTTTATTTTTTCCCCCGGGTTACTCCTTCATGATAAAGTTGATATGTTGGAAAAAGGCACCCCTAAAAGGGGAAAAAAAAAAATTTTTGGGAAAATTTTTTTTTAATTAAAAAAATATTAGGGGAAATAAAAATGAAAAAGATAATATGGAATGCAGTTAGAAAACCCGGGTAGACTTAACCCCCCTATGATAACATGAATGTAGATAAATATGTTTTTGGAGCAACTTGCAATGTGGAAAAGAAATGACTGATGTTTGGGAATAAAATTCGGGGGCTCCCGACTTTTGGGTTTGGGGGAAAAAAAAGGGGAGATCAAAAAAAAAAGAAATTATGGATCAGGGATTTCACTGTCTTTACATTGGGAAAAATTTTTCCCCCTTTTTTAAGGGAAAATTAGATAGACAGTTTTAAAAAATTGGGGACATGTCAAGAAAATTTTTTTTAGTGAAGGGGTAATTTTTTTAAGCAAATTTTAAAAAATTTTCTTTTAAAAAAGGAACTGTGGGTATAAATCCAAATTAAATTTTCCCTGGGCATGTATTTTTCATGATAATGCAGGCCGGGTGGGCTTTTGTGGGGCAACCAATGTGAACAGACTGACTGATGTTGGGGGGGGCTTTTTTTTCTTTTCAGGGACTTTGACAGTTTGGGGGAAAAAGATGATCAAACTAAATGCAAATTATGTGATCAAAAAATATGGTCACTGTCTTGAACACTATTTTAAATTTTACTTATTAGGAATATAGGGAAAAAAACAAATAAAAACCTTTTGTGACATGTAAGATATCTTATTCATGAAATAAGATACCTGGGGGGTAAAGGAAAAATTTAAATGTGATTAAACCCCCAAAAAAACAATTAAACCCTTTTGGGGGGCCCCTTTCCTAGGCCTTTTGTGTATCCATATGCTCTTGGCCACCGGGGGACAGGGTGGATATGGGGGGCACAAAAACCAACCCCCCTTTGGGGGGAAAATTTAAAAACTTGGGGTTCAGCATCTTATTCATTTTTTGGGTTTCAAAAAAAATACTTATACAGTCAATTTTATTACAATTTACAAAGTTACTGGTATTAATTTTTATACATTTAAAATTTTAAAAAGGGGGGGTAAAGGGGGGGGAAAAAGGGTTTTGTGTGTCTCCCGGGAAAGGGGGTAAATCACTGACTTTTTTGGGGTTTTTGGGTTCCCCTAAAAAACATTTCTATGTATGATAATCTTTTGTATAATGTATTTGTGTTTTAACTGAATAAACTTCCACTTAATTTTAGCCTAAAGGGGTTTTTAAAAACCCCCCTAACTCCCAGGTACAACTAACATTTTGGGTTTTTTTTGCCCCCTTTTTAAATTTTGTGGTGAAATATTTTTAAAAGTGCGTAACCTCATCCCCCTAATTTTCCCCCCCAAATTTATATAGTCATTGGGGTTTAGGGTTTCTCAACTGGGGTTAGGATTATGAGTTGCTTAACTAGGGATTAGGATTATGAGTTTCAACTAGGGTTAGGATTATGAGTTGCCCCAACTGGGGGGTTGGGGTTTGGGGTTTGCTCAACTAGGGATTAATGTACTTTTCCCTTTTCTGGTGATAAAAAAAGGGTAACTTCGTTTTGGGGCCCCAGTGAGTCGAGGGCCCAAAACACCATTAACACTTTCTGATTAGTAAATATTTTGGGGGCTTATTAATTTCCCCCCTTTTTAAAGACATTTGGGATTTTTTTGGGGTTTCCCCCCCATATAGAAGGAGGGAAGGGTCTTGGCCCTTTTTCATTTGGGGAAAAAGGACAAATTAAGTATAAGAAAACCTTTTTTTTTGGGGATATTTTAATCAAGTCATAAACAGTTTTTTTTAAGCTTTATTGATTCCTTTCAATAAAAATTTGTCCCAAAAACGCAAAAATTATTATTATAATCAGGGGGGCCCCCGGGGAAACCGGGGGGATTATCCCGGAGCCTTTTGGGGGGGATGATGGGGAAGGTTTGGGTAAATTGGGAACTGGAACACACCCCCAATTCCTGATCAAGACCCCCTTAAGCACCCAAGGGAAACCCCCTTTGGGGGGGGGGGGGTTGACAAAGCTCCGGGGGAAACTTCCCACAAAAAAGTCACATTAGTTAAAACATGTGGGGTTTATCAAAAAAAGCATGTTCATGGAAATAAAATGTTACATTTTTATTATCCCCTGTTTTTTATTTATCATCACATATCTTCCAAAATTATACTGCCCCAACCATAAGTACCATACAAACATAATACAGACCCCCAAATTTTTAAAAAAATGACAATCTGAAGATTTTGGGCCCCGAGGAAAAAAATTCCCCCCATATAAAAATTTTACACTTTCCGGGTCCACTAACACTAACACTATGAAAACGTTTTTTCAGGGGGGTTTATCAAAAAGAACTTTTCCCCCCAAGACTCATAAATAGACGATTCTATTTTTTTTTTTTTATTCAATTTTTTTATATAATTTTTTTTTTTCATTTTATATTAAATTTTTTTTATCCCACATTTGTTTTTATATTAATGTAATATTATCAAAAAGGGGTAAAAAATGACCCCAATGGAAACAAGTCGCTCTGTCTGACTTTTGGGTTATTTGGGTTTTTTACACTATGCTTGTAGCAATTTTTTAAAAATTTTTGGGGAAAAGAAAAACTTCCACACTAATAACAAGTCACATTGTCTGAATATTTGGGGGCACCTCGATCCGCACACTCAGTTCCTCTGGGGGGGATCGAAAAACCCCCTACGGCAAAACTTTGGGGGGGGGTTCCATAAGACACCTGCTGTCCCTGTTCACCCCTCCCGTTTAAAAAGGGTTCCTGGGGGTTTGACTGGTGAGGGCCATCCTGGGACAAAACTGACCTAATTTGCCCAAAATAATAACAAGCGGCTTTCTATATGGGATATTATTGATGTCAGCTGGGCCTTTTTCCTTTTACATGTACTCTTTGTAAAAAAGAAGATATTAAGTTCTATATAAATTACTATAAAACATTGTAAAGTTTAAAATTATTAGAGGACTAAATAAAAACTTACTGACTTCTCATTTTAAGGGTTTTTAAACTTACCAATTTAGACATCAAATTATAAAGAGCTTCAACTTAATAAACAGTCCCATCTCTCTTTATTATTTAAAATTTCCTTACAGAAAAATTATTTTCCCTTTTCTTTACAAAAAAAGTTGGTAAACAAATATTTAAAAATTTTTTTTTATACTTTTAAAATTTTACGACTCTTTTAGATTTTAATGTGTCTTTATGTATTATTTATAATTATTTCTTTTTTTTCAAAAAAACCTAAGACTTTTCATTAAAATTTGGGTTTCAATTTTATTTATTCTATAAGAAATTTGTGTTCTATTATTTAAGAAAGTTTAATATAGTATATTAAACAAAGATGGTCCCCATGTTTGGGGCCAAAAAATTAAAAAAAAATTTTTTTCCTTCAACATTTTGGGGTTTAAGGACTAAATTTTTTAAGAGGAATCGGGCGATCCCCCTTTTTTCCCCTTTTATAACCTATAAATTTATTTCGTCAATCAAGAAAGACTGAAAAAGAAATTGTGGGGGGGTTTTCCCCCCCGGAGTTAATTTAAAATTGTAAAATGGGGTATCTTGTTATATTAGATCATTGGGTTTTTTGCCCCCACTTTTCTTGTGTCTGACAAAAAATTGGGGGGGGGAAAAACTGCGGGGAAAAGGCAATGGGACATTTTAGGATCCCCCGTCTCCCCAAAAATTTTAAATATGCAAAAAAACTTGATATTCCAAGCATCAGGATCTTTTTTCTGAAAGTATCCTTTGGGGGTTTAAAATGTGGTGCCCATTCAAACCCCTCCCGGAAGCCCCCCAAACTTTCCTCAGCAGGTGAACATCCCCCCAGAGGGGGCAAAAAACTGGAACCGACCCCCCCTGAATCAGAACATGATCTGTGGAAAAAAGGGGGAAAAGCGGCACTTCTCCGCCCATGGAATATTACCCCATTCAAACTACCCATCCCTCCCATTTCCCCCCCAAAAATAATTTTTAAATCACAACCAAAGCTTCGCTGGAAAAAACATGATCCTTAAGCGGTTTGATAATTTCCCAAAAAAAACCTCTAAAAAAATTTTACGTTGATGGGGTTTTTTCACCAATCCACGGGTTTCAGCTGGTTTGTGCGTGTTGTCATACAAAAGGGGATGGCTTTTTAAAAAATTTGGGGCACCACAAAAACGGGGGCCCTTTTCCCTTCAGACGAACCCTTTTTTTATACCCCTTTTCAAATGCGTCCATGATCCCAAGGTTAATTTTAATTTTCTGATTCTCTTCATCCATAAATGCTCTCAACTCATCAAGAAACCCCTTTTAGCATGCTTTTGTCAGAAGCCAGGCACGGTATGGGGATTCGGGGTAGTAGAGTGAGTACATGCTGTGGCCCCATCTCACATTGGTCTTCAGATGCATGATAGCGTAAATTGGCTAATTTTTATGCTTTAAAAGGGGGGGAGGGATTCAATTTTGGCTTATCAGTTAGCAGTTTGAGAACAATAAAAAAAAAAAGAACTTCAACGGGAATTTTATTGACTTAAGACTCAGGAGATTGACACCAGTAAATCCATCTATCATCATTCTATCATGGGGGAGGAGCCACATGTTTTTGGGGATCAACAAAAAAAACAAACTTTTGGGGTTAAACCCCCCCCCCCCCGGGGGTTTTTAAATTCTTTGGGGGTTAAAAAAAACCCCGATGTAGACCAAACAAGATTAACTTTGCCATTTGGGGTTATTGTACCTGCGTCATTATTTTGAGTGGAAAAATTAATGAATTCAGAGACAACTCACTCAGAAATTTTAAAATTGTAAATATTTTATCCACAGTGGTATTTAAGGCCATTCGGGAAAAAAAACCCCCAAAATTTTTCCCCCTGTAAATAAGCATTAGTTAGTTACCATTTTTTCCTAGGCACTTTCCCCAATTAGACACTGGGCCTGTTGTATTTTTTGTGTGGGGGAAAAACTTCGAAATGTTTCCCCCACCCGGGTTTTAACCCGGGCCCCCCCTCGTGGCGAGCACCCACGGGGGACGGGGCCCTTTTGTGGGGTGTGTGTGTGTGTGTATGTATATATGTGTGTATGTGTATGTGTTTTATGTATATACATGTTTTTTGTGTATATGTATGTGTATATGTATATGTGTGTGTGTGTGGCCCAACAATTAAAATTTGCACCAATAACTCATTACAGTTGTAACTGGGTGAGACTAATAGATTGCTCATTTTTTTAATTTGTTTGGGGTGCAACCATGTCAGACGTAATAAATTTTCTTACATGATTCATTATTGTAACTAGTAACATTACCAATGTCCTTGTTAGCTATCAAAAATTTGGGGCCCAGGTTTTTGGGCCCATTTCCTCTGTAATCTGCAAAAACCTTTGCCCTTTTCGTTGTGACCATCTGAGTTCATTACCTTTGCGCCAGTATCAAACGAGGGGGGTCCCCCCACCCATTATTACCTCTGTAACTTTTTACACCGCCCCCCATGGGGGGAAATAAAGATATCAACTAACTAAAAAAAAAGGGGCCCCTTTAAAGGGGAGGGAGGGAAGGGGGGGAGCTTGCCCCCATCTGCGGCTCCCAAAAAGTCAGCCCCTTGGGGGGGGAAGGGGGGAAAAGGGGGCCGCATCCCATCTACCACCTGCATCGTGCGGGGGGCGGGAAAGGCTAGGCCTGGGACCCCAAACCCTTTTAAAAAAGGGGCCCCCCCCCAGGGGGGACTTCGGTTTTCTGATCTCCCGCCGGGGCCGGGCCGGGTCGCCATCTGGTAAAGCCCCGGGGGGGAGAATTCCCGGTGAATCAACATCCTCCCCGAAAATCATGATGATGTTCCCGAAAGGGGGATATTTTCGGGGTTTTACCGATTACTTTACTCCTTTTTAGGGATTAGTGAAAAAAAGTTATATGCCCCCCAAAGAACCCCCGTGAGGATGAGTCTTGATTGATACTAATTAGTTAACCAGGGGGGAAAAAATTAAAAAAATTTCCCAAAGCGCCAAAATTTTTTTACTTCTCTCAGGCTGTGGGTCCTTATAATTTAAAACCCGGGAAATGAACCTCACCCCCCCGCAACTAGGATTAGAGGACAGGGGGAACGGAGGGGGGTTGGGGCCAGGAGGGGAAAAAAACTAATATAAAATTTTTTTCAAAGTACGTGATACAATTTTAACCGATTTTCAATACCAGTGACCATATTATAAAAGTCCCCGTTATGCAGTGCATTTTTAAATTAGATTAATTTTTTTTCCCCAGGATGCGACCCCCCCAGTCAGCTAACACCCCCGCCTCTTTTTTCCCCCCCCACCCCCAATTCCCACGGACCTCAGGGGGGAGCTGAGTGCACACCAACCCCAAAAATTTTAGGACACCCAGGGAAGCAACTTTGCACATGTAGTTAATTCAGATTTATTA
>WNWK01030231.1:0-23678 GCA_009830355.1 Cherax destructor
GAGGACAGCTGGTGGGGGATTCAGTGCTGAGGACGCTGGTGGGGGATTACAGTGCTGAGGACCTGGTGTGCTCCGTGCAGTTATCTGATTGTTGAAGAAATTTGCAAACACTCCTTCGGGTTATTTTCTGAGAGGTCTACATGTTTTTCTATGATTTCTGTTCTTCAGTGAGTGATGTATACATGGAGGGGGTTTTGGGGGGTAACCCCCCGGGGCCCCGTTGAGCCAAAATATATCGCATTTGACATTTTCCCCCTCTCAGTTCCTCTTTTTTCATGAAGATAGTCTGGTACGTTTTGTTCACGGTGGGTTCTGTTATCTGTTAGTTCAAAAAACTTTTCACAGACCAAGAAAAAAGAACATGTTCAACACTTGAAAAAGGGAAGCGCAACACGGAGTAGGGGGAAGCGCAACACTGGAGTAGGGGAAGCAAAACACTGGAGTACGGAAGCGCAACACTGGACCAGTACAAGTAATCTTGACGTGATCAGTCCACCCCCCCTCGATAAGAGGTGGTCAGCCCCCAATCACGTATATTCGACTGAAGAAGCCTGTCTTAAGCGAAACGTTTCAAGAATAAAACCCCAAGTTTGGGGAAATACATCTTATTCATCAACTTGTCCTTATTATAAGATAATGATACAATTTTCACCGAGCCAAAACCAACCGGGGATTTAATTCCCTTAGACTCTCGTGGAATCCGTTCTTGGTATCAAATTCTTTTTTTAGCTTTTCCAGCTGCCGTAGTACCTCCTTCCCCGTTACCCCAGTAGCATTCATTTATAGTGTTTAAAAAAGAGATGGAACCCACGGAGAATGTATATTTACTGGTAAACTACGACAACTCAATACCTTTCTTAACAACCACAACTAACAATACCATGTCTACAACAACCAAACTAACAATACCATGTCTAAACAACCACAACTAACAATACCATTCTACAAAAACCCACAACTAACACAATACCATGTCTAAAAACCCCCAACTAAACACAAACCATGTCTCAACAACCACAACTAACACAAAAACCATGTCTACAACAAACAACTAACACACAATCCATGTCTACAACAACCACAACTAACACACAATACCATTCTACAACAACCACAACTAACACCCAATACCATGTCTACAACAACCCAACAAAAAAATCCCCCCCCAAAAAAAACCATGTACAACTAACACACAATACCATGTCTCAAAACCCAACTAACACACAATACCATGCAAAAACCACAACTAACACAAAAACCCCTTTTACAACAACCACAACTAACATACAATACCATGTCTACAACAACCACAACTAACACAAATATGTCTACAACAACCACAACTAACACAATACCATGTCTACAACAACCACAACTAACACACAATACCATGTACAACAACCCAACTAACACACAATACCATTCACAAGAACCACAACTAACACACAATACCATTCACAAGAACCCCTAAAAACCCCATGTCTAAACAAAAACAACCTCCATGTCTACAACAAAAAACTAACACAAATCCATGTCTAAACAACCACAACTAATACACAATACCATGTCTACAAAACCAAACTAACAAAAATGTCTAAACAACCACAACCAACACAATACCATGTTTACAACCATTGTCATCCTCACCCCCCTCCCCCCTTTACTCCCTTCCCCCCCCCCCCCCCCTACACCTCCCGCCCTTCCCCTACATTTCCCCCCGCCCTTCCCTACCCTCCACCCCCTTTCCCCCCACCTTCTCCCCCCTTCCCCACTTCCCACCCCTTTCCCCCCCTACACTTCCCACCCCTTTCCCCCCACACTTCCCCGCCCTTCCCCCACACTTCTCCACCCCCCCCCGACACTCCCCCCCCGTCCCCGACACCCCCCCCCCCCCCCACATTCCCACACTCAAGCATCCAAAAGGGGGGAAGATGGAAGTAATGTGAATTCCTCTTTTTTTCTTCTATTTTTGAATAGGTCTGGTTATTTTTCCCCCCTCTCCCCCTCACATTTCCCCCCCCCTTTTTCCCTCACCCCTCCCCCCCCTCTCCCTTCAATCACCCCCCCTCTTTTATAGAAAAGGGGAAAAGGGTTTTAAGGTTTTCTCTCCCCCCCGGCCTGGGCCGGTTTGGGGCCTTTTTGATCAACCGGCTGTTGCTGCTGGCGCGGCCCCTCCCTATCCATAACGATTGATCGGGAATTGGGGGATGGTGCCTCCAATATTTCCTCTTGAATCTTCTACACTTCCCCGGCAGTGTTTCTGATATCTTCTGGTAGGTTTAAAAAGCCTGGGGCCACGGATGTTAAAAAGTGTTCTCTTTTGTGCCTACGGTGCCCCTTCTTTTCACCAGGTTTATTTTACATTTTCTTCCGTGTCTTTTACCCGGGTATTTATTATATCTGTATTTTTATATGGATTTTGTGATTTTTGTTTATTGTGTTTTTTGAAGGAAGGTAGCAAAATTTTACCCCAGATCTTTCTGTTCCTTTCTCTTTATTTTTTTATCTTGCGTTCTTTTTTTCCTTTAAAAAAACTGGAAGTTATCATTTCCCCAGATGATTTTCTGCTTTGGTATCATCCGTAAGAATGAAAAAATGGACAGTGTTTTTTCTGTCTATTATGATGATAGGGGAAAAGTAGGGCGCCAGGACCCAGCCTTGAGGTACTGGGGTTTTTTTTCTGGATGATGCAGTTTTTTTTTTTTTTTTTGTTTCTTTAGTCCCCCTTCCTGTTTGCCTCTCCCCCCACCCATCTTCCCCCCTGTCCCCCCCCTCTCCCCTCCCTCTCACGTATCCTCCTTCCCCATCCCCCTCTCCCTCTCTTTTTCCCTTTTTGAGTTTTTTTTTCCTTCCCATTCCCCCCCTCCCCCTTTCCCTCCCCTCTTTTCCCACCCTCCACCCCCCCTTTCCCTCCCGTGTCTTTTTCCCAATTTTTTTTTCCCTTTTACTTTCTCCCACCCACTCCCCCCCACACTTTTCTCCCCCTTTCCCTTTTCCCCCCCCCCCGTCCCCCGTGGCAGTTTTGTGAAATAAAAAAAACGCCTTTGGCGTGGGGGGAGCCTTTTTCATCAGGTGAGTATTGCTCTTTTCCCCTGTGCCCGGGGGCACAGAGCTCACTATGCCCCCCCTGCCTCCAGGGCCGACAGTCTCTACCTGGGAGGGAGATTGCTATGTCAGAGGAAAGTGGAAAGGATGATTTGGGGTGAAGGAGGGGAGGGGGGAAAAAAGGGGGAAAGGAAAAATAAGGGGGAGGGAATGTAAAAGGGGAAAAGAGGGGGAAGGGGCGAGAGGGAGAAGAGCATTCTTTTGGAAAAAAAGGGGGATGGTAGGGGGAATATTTAACGGGAGGGGGGAAAGGGGGAGGGAAGGAGAATAGTAAGGGGGGTCTGGGTTGTTTTGGGGAAAATTGGTTTGCATTTTCGATGTGTTCACGTTGATTGCTGTCTTATTTGGCTGGAGGGGAGAGGGGAGGGGAGGGGGGAAAGGGGGAGAAAGAAAGGTCGTTGATGATCCATCATAAAGGGGGGAAGGGGGGGCGCCGGAAATAGGAGGCATAGGAGAGGAGGAGAGGGCAGATAAAAAGTTCTTGGGGAGAGACTAAAAACTTGTCAATCCCACAGTAAACAAGGCCCCTTAAAAAGAACTTCTGGTCAAAAAAACCAAGGGATGGGAAGTTGAATGAAGATCTAGGCCCTGTTCAGCCAGCATTTTTTAAGAGCTTGTTTTTTTTATTCTTACAGATAATTCGGGGAGGATTTAAAGAAGACCCCGCTACATAGTGTTCGCTACAGCCCGGGGGACCTTGATCGGGGCGGACCATAGCTTTGAACACCTGAGGGAAAAACACCAAGACATCACCCTTGGTTTCTGTATATTTTTTTTGGCAAAATTCACCATCTCACAGTATAAGTATCCCCCGCAAAATGTCAAAATGGTTGGCTAACCAAAACCACTCGATGGTTGGGTCCATCAGTCATCTATCTGTACCTTGTTTGAGGTGAAGTCATTGGCGAAACTTCCCCTCTAAAATTAAAATTCGCATTTTCTCATTCTTCAGGAACACTAGGATGCTTCCGAGGCCCAAAAAATAGAAAAAAAACAAGTTAGACGCAAGTCTTGCAGTCGGCGGTGATCCACCATTATAGGAAATAAAAAAAATAATTTTAGTGAGGCATTGCCAGTACAAAAGCTCGACATTAAGTACTATCAATTCCGAGGTTATAATTGTCTAATATTCGTTTATCATTAAACTCATAATTATTAAAAGGAAATTTGGGGTCATAATTTTTTATAGTTAAAAGGGGACAAAAATCTGGTTTTCACCAGTGAATCCACAACATAATTTCGTTGGACCCAGCTAAGGTATTCTGAACAATTCGTATACTAGTTAATTTTGAATCTCCTCATCCGCTACTGCTAATTTGTTTAAATATAAACCCTGGATAGTTTTAACTGTACATATATATGATTTTAGCCTTGGCAAAAGATCTATCTATACCACAGGAATGTGATTGACTCGTGTATCAGAGCTAACACACATATCTTTAACTTTTTTTTGGTAGTAAAGAATGTTACAATTGATTAAACCTGTCAATGTGCAAAAAAAAGCAGAACTTGCATATTTTTTATTCCGTCAGTCACGGAGAATACTTCCAACTTTTAGAAAAAGAACAAAAACAAAAGGGGGCGTTGTATCAAGCGTCAAGGATCCAAATAAAGGGGGGAAAAAAAACCAAAATGTAAATGACGTTTCAAAACAATAAACAAATTCGACAGCCAGGAAAATGACAGGATAGAAAATGGAAAAAAAAAGGAAAAAAAAAAAGTTGTACTATTTAAATTGCTTGTGCTCTTTTTTTGGTACCGTTTAGTGTTTGGGGGCCCGTTTAGGGCGGAAAAAAATTGGAGGTGAAAAAGAAGATAATTTACAAACGGCATAGAGCCAAAATTTAAAACACTGGGAAAACCTCGAAGTTGAAAAAAAATCTTACTTGACTAGCCCAACATACTGGGGAGAGATCTGGGGAAAAAGTAAAAAACCCCGAAAAAGCAGGAGCACCGCGGATACTAAAGAACATTTATCAACATCCGTTCCCACCTGAACATTTTCAGATGATACCAAAAAGGCTGGGGCAAGGAGAACCAAGAGGGAATGGACAAGTATCCCCACCAGGTCGGGGTAAACAAACTGTGATGGATACATGGGGCAGTGGGCCTCCAGCAGCAACACCTGGTTGACCAGGTAAGTCCAGACAAGCGGTGGGGCCAGGCTCCAAAAAAAAAAAACTAAAAAAACTCATCAAAGGTATATTGGGGGGGGCGGAAATTACACGGATGAAAATTAAAGGCAGATCTTTCATGGTTATGTCGGAAATTTTTTCTTCGCCCCCAGGTGGTCAGGAAGTGGAAGGATCTCGGTATGGGGAAGACTCATACATAGTCTAAAAAGAAAAACGGGGGCTCATGTCGGGAAGGGTGAATCTGGAATTGGGATTTAAAGGGGGCCGGGCCCCCAAATAAAAATAAGTGGAAGCCCCATACACACACCCCAAAAACACACACACACACACACACACACACACACACAAAAAATTAATGAAAGGAAAAAGTAAAAGAAAAGGAAAAAAAAAGAGATTAGCCGAAGAGCCAGAAACGAATATGCACAGGTAAAAGGAGGTCAGGAAATTGAAAATGATATACATCAAAAGTCAAGTCACCAAGCTGTTGTATAGCACCAGGGGGGAAAAAAACAGTCAAGGACCAGGTAATCAGGCTGAGAAAGGAAGGTGGGAGTTCCAAAAACGACCAAGAGGTATTTAGGATAACTGAGATTTAAAAAGTATTTACACAGGAGACAGGTAGGACTCCAGGAATTCAGAATAGGGGGGGATACCAACAAGTGCTGGATGAAATACACACAACCGAGGAGGAGGTGAAGAAGCTGCTATGTGAACTCGATCCTCAAAAGCGGTGGGACGGATAACATTTCTCCGTGGGTCCTTAGAGGGAGCAGAGATGTTGTGTGTGCCACTAACACAAATCTTCAACACATCCATTGAAACTGGGCAACTACCGAGGCGTGGAAGATGGCAAATGTAGTCCCAATTTTAAGAAAGGAGACAGACACGAGGCATTAAACTACAGACCTGTGTCACTGACGTTATATGCAAAGTCATGGAGAAGATCATCAGGAGGAGAGGTGGAGCACCTAGAAAGACACAAGCTTATAAACGACAACCAGCACGGTTTCAGGGAAGGAAAATCCTGTGTCACAAACCTACTGGAGTTTATGATAAGGTAACAGAAGTAAGACACGAGAGAGAGGGTGGATAGACTGCATTTTTTGGACTGCAAGAAGGCGTTCGACACAGTTCCTCACAAGAGGTTAATGCAAAAGCTAAAGGATCAGCACACGTAACAGGAAAAACACTGCAATGGATCAGAGAATATCTGACAGGGAGGCAACAACGAGTCATGGTACGTGACGAGATGTCAGATGGGCACCTGTGACGAGTGGAGTTCCCAAGGGTCGTCCTAGGACCTGTACTGTTTTTGGTATATGTGAATGACATAACGGAAGGGATAGACTCAGAAATGTCCCTGTTTGCAGATGATGTGAAGTTAATGAGAAGAATAAAATCAGTCGAGGATCAGGCAGGACTACAAAGAGACCTGGACAGGCTGCAAGCCTGGTCAGTAACTGGCTTTGAATTTAACCCTGCCAAATGTAAAGTCATGAATATCGGGGGAAGGGCAAAGAAGACCGCAGACAGAGTATAGTCTAGGTCAAAGACTGAAAAGCCTCATCAAAGAAAGATCTTGGGTGAGTATATCCGAACACATCTCCTGAGGCACACTCAATCAGATAACTGCTGCAGCATACGGGGGCTGGCAAACCTAAGAATAGCGTTCCAATACCTCACTAAGGAATCATTCAAGACTCTGTATACCATATACGTCAGGCCCATACTGGAGTATGCAGCACCGGTTTGGAACCCACACCTGGTCAAGCACGTCAAGAAATTAGAGAAAGTAAGGTTTGCAACAAGACTAGTCCAGAGCTAAGGGGATTGTCCTACGAAGAAAGGTTAAGGGAAATCGGCCTGACGACACTAGAGGACAGGAGGGTTAGGGAGACATGATAACGACATATAAAATACTGCGAGGAATAGATAAGGTGGACAGAGACAAGATGTTCCAGAGAGGGACACAGAAACAAGGGGTCATAATTGGAAGTTGAAGACTCTATGAGTCAAAGGGATGTTAGGAAGTATTTCTTCAGTCATAGAGTTGTCAGGAAGTGGAATAGCTTAGAAAGCGACATAGTGGGAGGCAGGAACCATACATAGTTTTAAGACTAGGTTTGATAAAGCTCATGGAGCAGGGAGAGAGGGACCTAGTAGCAATCAGTGAAGAGGCGGGGCCAGGAGCTATGACTCGCCCCCTGCAACCACAAATAGGTGAGTACAAATAGGTGAGTACACACACACACACACACACACACACACACTACACACACACACACACACACACACACATACACATCACACACACACACACACACACACACACACATGATAACAACATATAAGATACTGAGAGGAATTGACAAGGTGGACAGAGACAGAATGTTCCAGAGATGGGACACAACAACAAGGGGACACAGATGGAAGTTGAAGACTCAGATGAATCACAGAGATGTTAGGAAGTATTTCTTCAGTCACAGAGTTGTCGGGAAGTGGAATAGTTTAGGAAGCGATGTAGTGGAGGCGGCTCTATACATAGCTTTAAGCAGAGGTATGATAAAGCTTATGGCGCAGGGAGAGTGACCCAGTAGCGGCCAGTGAAGAGGCGGGGCCAGAGCTTTGACTCGACCCCTGCAACCACAACTAGGTGAGTACAACTAGGTGAGTACACACACACACACACACACATACACACACACACACACACACACACACACACACACACACACACACACACACACACACAACACACACACACACACAACACACACACACACACACACACACACACACACACACAACACACACACACACACACACACACACACACACACACAACACACACACACACACACACACACACACACACACACACAACACACACACACACATACACACACACACACACACAACACACACAACACACACACACACACACACATACACACACACACACACACAACACACACACACACACACACACACACACACACACACACACACACACACACACACACACACACACATACACACACACACATACACACACACACATCACACACACACACACACACACACACACACACACACACACACACACACACATACACACACACACACACACACATACACACACACACATACACACACACACACACACACACACACACACACACACACAACATACACACACACACAAACACACACACACACACACACACAACACACACACACACACACACACACACACACACACATACACACACACACATACACACACACACACACACACACACATACACAAAGGCAAAGGCAGTGTTTATTCATGGGCTGAAGGAGAGTGAGGGAAGGACACACACTGAAAGACGGCAGGCAGAAAGAAAGGAGATTGAGAGCATACTCAAAGAAATAGGTGAAGAAGACATGTCGAGATTGTTTTCAGAGAATAGGGGTACTCGAAGGGGAGAAAACGACCGCTCAAGCTGATTCTCAGGACAGAAACAGAGAGAGACAGAATCCTCCAAGAGAAACCACGATTGAAGGAAACGGAAGAATACAGGAGGGTGTTCCTAGACCGGGACAGAACAAAAACAGAACGACAGCAGCTGAGGGAGAGGACACAAAGGCGAAAGGAGCGAGGAGGAGGGACAAGGACAGAATCAGTAGAGGACAACCAGAGCAGGGCGGAGCAACAAGAACAAGCACACACAAACCATCCCAAACACCCAACAACCAAGCACACTATCCCAACACAAACTACAACCAACAATCTCAGCCCCCACCCAACACTCCACTATAGAATCCCACAGTACACCACCAGGTCCCCCACCCTCACAGACCCCCAAAACACAGTAGTAGAGAGGAAACTGAAGGTATGGTCACCAATGCTGATGGAATAACAAATAAGTGGGAGGAGTGGCACGAAAGAGTCAAAGAGGCATCACCGGACATAATAGCTCTCACAGAAACCAAGCTCACAGGTATGATAACAGATGCCATCTTTCCAATGGGATACCAGATCCTGAGGAAAGACAGAGGGAACAGAGGGTGGAGGAGTGGCACTGCTGATCAAAAACCGATGGGATTTTGACGAGATGGAGAGAGGAGACGGAGGAGAAGCTGGGGATTACATAGTAGGGATGCTACAGTCTGGAGGTCCCAAGGTGGTAATTGCAGTGATGTATAACCCACCACAGAACAGCAGGAGGCCAAGGCAAGAGTATGATGAGAGTAACAGAGCGATGATTGACACTCTGGCAGAAGTGGCCAGAAGGGCTCGCGCGAGCGGGGCGAAGCTACTGATCATGGGTGACTTCAACCATAAGGAAATTGATTGGGAGAACTTGGAGCCACATGGGGCCAAGAAACGTGGAGGGCTAAGATGCTGGAGGTGGTACTGGAAAATCTCATGTACCAACACGTAAGGGACACTACCAGAGAGAGAGGAAATGACGAACCAGCGAGACTGGACCTAGTATTCACCCTGAGTAGTGCAGATATTGAGGACATCAACATGAAAGCCCCTTGGGGCCAGTGATCATATGGTTCTAAGTTTCGAATACATAGTAGAGTTACAAGTGGAGGGAAGCAGGAAGGGCTGCACAAATGAAGCCAAACTACAAGAAAGGTGACTATGTGGGCATGAGGAACTTCCTGCACAGAGTTCAGTGGGACAGAGAGATGGCAGGGAAGTCAGTAGACGAGATGATGGAATATATGACAACAATTTGCAAGGAAGCTGAGGAGAGGTTTATACCCAAGGGTAACAGGAGAAGCGAAAAAGACAGGATGAGCCCATGGTTCACCCAAAGGTCAGGGAAGCCAAAACCAAGTGTGCAAGGGAATGGAAGAGGTACAGAAGGCAAGAACCCCGGAGAATAAGGAGAGCAGTCGTAGAGCCAGAAATGAATATGCACAGATCAGAAGGGAGGCCCAAAGACAGTACGAGAATGACATAGCAGCGAAAGCCAAATCTGACCCAAAGCTGCTGTACAGCCACATCAGGAGGAGAACAACAGTCAAGGACCAGGTGATCAGGCTGAGGAAGGTAGGAGGGGAGGTCACAAGAAATGACCGGGAAGTGTGTGAGGAGCTCAACATGAGATTCAAAGAGGTGTTCACAGAGGAGATAGAAGGGCCTCCAGAAAGGAGGAGAGGTAGGGTACACCATCAAGTGCTGGACACAATACACACAAATGAGGAGGAAGTGAAGAGGCTACTAAGCGAGCTAGATACTTCAAAGGCGATGGGGCCAGATAACATCTCTCCATGGGTCCTGAGAGAGGGAGCAGAGGAGCTATGTGTACCCTAACAACGATCTTCAACACATCTATCGAAACAGGGCAACTACCTGAGGTTTGGAAGACAGCAAATGTAGTTCCAATTTTTAAAAAAGGAGACAGGAACGTAGCACTAAACTACAGACCAGTGTCACTGACATGTATTGTATGCAAGGTCATGGAGAAGATAGTCAGGAGAAGGGTGGTTGAGCACCTAGAAAGGAATGAGCTTATCAACGACGGCCAACACGGTTTCAGGGACGGGAAATCCTGTGTCACAAACCTACTGGAGTTCTACGACAGGGTGACAGCGATAAGGCAAGAGAGAGAGGGGTGGGTAGATTGCATATTCTTGGATTGTAAGAAGGCGTTTGACACAGTTCCACACAAGAGATTAGTGCAGAAGCTGGAGGACCAGGCAGGGGTAACAGGGAAGGCACTACATTGGATCAGGGAATACCTGTCAGGAGACAGCAGCGAGTCATGGTACGTGGCGAGGTGTCAGAGTGGGCGCCGGTGACGGCGGGGTTCCACAGGGGTCAGTCCTGGGACCAGTGCTGTTTCTGGTATTTGTGAACGACATGACGGAAGGAATAGACTCCGAAGTGTCCCTGTTTGCAGATGATGTGAAGTTGATGAGAAGAATTCAATCGGACGAGGACCAGGCAGAACTACAAAGGGATCTGGACAGCCTGCAAGCCTGGTCCAGCAACTGGCTCCTGGAGTTCAACCCCACCAAGTGCAAAGTCATGAAGATTGGGGAAGGGCAAAGAAGACCGCAGACGGAGTACAGCCTAGGGGGCCAGAGACTGCAAACCTCAATCAAGGAAAAAGATCTTGGGGTGAGTATAACACCAGACACATCTCCTGAGGCGCACATCAACCAAATAACTGCTGCAGCATATGGGCGCCTAGCAAACCTAAGAACAGCATTCCGACATCTTAATAAAGAATCGTTCAGGACCCTGTACACTGTGTACGTTAGGCCCATATTGGAGTATGCAGCACCAGTTTGGAACCCACACCTAGCCAAGCATGTGAAGAAGCTCAGAAAGTGCAAAGGTTTGCAACAAGACTAGTCCCGGAGCTAAGGTATGTCCTACGAGGAGGTTAGGAAATGGACCTGACGACACTGGAGGACAGGAGAGATAGGGGGGACATGATAACAACATATAAGATACTGAGAGGAATTGACAAAGTGGACAGAGACAGAATGTTCCAGAGATGGGACACAACAACAAGGGACACAGATGGAAGTTGAAGACTCAGATGAATCACAGAGATGTTAGGAAGTATTTCTTCAGTCACAGAGTTGTCGGGAAGTGGAATAGTTTAGGAAGCGATGTAGTGGAGGCAGGCTCTATACATAGCTTTAAGCAGAGGTATGATAAAGCTTATGGCGCAGGGAGAGTGACCCAGTAGCGGCCAGTGAAGAGGCGGGACCAGGAGCTTTGACTCGACCCCTGCAACCACAACTAGGTGAGTACAACTAGGTGAGTACATACACACAAACACACACACACACACACACACACACACACACACACACACACACACACACACATACACACACACACACACACAACAACAACACACACACACACACACACACACACACACACACACACACACACACAACACACACACACACACACACACACACACACACACATACACACACACACATACACACACACACACACACACACACACACACACACACACACACACACACCCCCCATCCCTATCCTTTCTCCGTTTCTCCCTCAACCCCTTCCTTACCCTCTTACTCCTTTCTCCTGACACCTCAATACAGCCACAAAGGACTCAGTGGGAAGATGGGTGGCTCAGGGGGTGTCTACAAGGAAGAAGATGGCCGATCAGGGAAGGCAACAGTGGGAGGAGGAAATTTCTAGGAGGGAGAAGGAGTGGGAGAGGAAGATATTGGTGATCACCGAGGAGCTCGATGAAAGGGAAAAGGAATGGGAGAGGAAACTATTGGTGATCACCGAGGGAATTGAGAAGAGGATAGCTGAGGAGAGTAGAAAATGGGTAATGCAAGCCAAAAAAGCGGAAGCCAAGATCCAGACCCTAGAAGAGAAGCTGCAGGGACTGACACAGAATAGAGACAACAGTACCTGGCAGGAAACAACGCTTGGGGCTTGTGCACCAGGCACAGCAAAAGGGAATGAGGAGAAAGGAGGAGAACTCGGGTACGCACAGGCACTGGCAGGCACACATGGGGCCCGAAGCAAGACGAGCAGGATAACAACACACGAGAGGGATATAGAAGAAGCAGCCAGGGTCACGAAGAGCACCACAGGAACAACGAATGGGAGCGCAGAAACAACGTATGAGAGGGTAGACAAAACAGCAGACACGCTAAACATGGAGACCCCAACAACACACTGCAGCGGACAGGGACGTAAGAGCAGACCGGACACACAAAGGAACACGGGGATTACATTCATGACAGCACCGGGAGAGGATAATGCACCTTTGACAAGGCAATGGGAGACACAGTGGGAGGAGGAAAGGAAGAAGTCGATGTTCATCTATGATAGAGACAACAGTACCTGGCAGGAAACAACGCTTGGGGCTTGTGCACCAGGCACAGCCAAAGGGAATGAGGAGAAAGGAGGAGAACTCGGGTACGCACAGGCACTGGCAGGCACACATGGGGCCCGAAGCAAGACGAGCAGGATAACAACACACGAGAGGGATATAGAAGAAGCAGCCAGGGTCACGAAGAGCACCACAGGAACAACGAATGGGAGCGCAGAAACAACATATGAGAGGGTAGACAAAACAGCAGACACGCTAATCATGGAGACCCCCACAACACACTGCAGCGGACAGGGACGTAAGAGCAGACCGGACACACAAAGGAACACGGGGAATACAGTCATGACAGCACCGGGAGAGGATAATGCACCTGTGACAAGGCAATGGGAGACACAGTGGGAGGAGGAAAGGGAGAAGTCGATGTTCATCTATGGCCTGAAGGAAGTCGAAGGAGACACCCACGACAGAAGGAAACAGGAGGAGACAGAACAGATCGATGGTATCATGCTAGCAATAGGGGAGACTCATCTCAAGTGACAAATTTTCGGAGAATCGGGTGGTACACAAAGGGAAGAAATCGACCCTCAAGGTAATATTCAAAGCAGAATCAGCACGCACCATGATCCTGCAAGAAAGCTCGGCTGAGGACGAACCAGGGTACTGGAATGTATATCTAGATCGAGACAGAACACAGGAAGAAAGGGAGGCCCGGAGGGAGAGGTTAAGAAGGAGGAGAGAGGGGGGGAGACAGCGAGATACGGAGGACACCAAGCCCAAGCAGGACAAACACACACGCTGGAAATACCCTCAGCGGGCCTCATATCACAAACAACCCACGACACCCATACACTCTAGCACCACACCCACATATCAGGCCCCCTGTCCCCACCCTAGCAAATGAAAACCCACTGTCACAGTTACCCCCCCCCCCACCTCAAGCTGCACCCCACCTGCCCATACCCCAACCATACAATCACCCCCACCCATGCTCCAACCCCTGCGGGCACCCTGCCCACACCCCATCCACCAAGATCTCCCCAGGGCCACAGTATTGGAAACAAGGTTGAAGGTTTGGTACACAAATTCGGATGGAATTACGAATAAGTATGAAGAGTGGAATGAAAGAATAGATGAGGCATCTCCAGACATCATAGCGGTCACAGAAACTAAACTAAATGAGACAGTAACAGATGCAATCTTCCCACAGGGATATCAGATCCTGAGGAAAGATAGGAGGAGCAGGGGGGGTGGAGGGGTTGTACTGCTTGTAAGGCACCGTTGAAGATTCGAGGAAATGGTAGGAGTGGAGGGGGGTAGAGAACGGGAATTCATAGTAGGTACCATCCAGTCTGGGGAGCATAAGATAATCATTGCAGTGATGTATAACCCACCACAGAACTGCAGGAGGCCAGGAGAAGAATACGATGAGAACAACAGAGCGATGGTGGACACCCTGGCAGAGGTGGCAAGAAAAGCACACACGAGCAGAGCGAAGCTACTGGTCATGGGAGATTTCAACCACAGGGAGATCGACTGGGAGAATCATGAACCACGTGGGGTCCAGAAACTTGGAGAGCCAAGATGATGGACGTGGTACTGGAAAACCTGATGCACCAACATGTCAGGGACACGACCAGAGAGAGGGAGAAGATGAACCAGCAAGACTGGACCTTGTATTCACCCTGAACAGCTCAGATATTGAAGACATAACGCACGAGAGCCCCTGGGAGCCAGTGACCATATGGTGCTTAGCTTTGAGTACATTGTAGAGCTACAGGTGGAGAGGGAAGCAGTACCGATAGAGACAAACCAGACTTTAAAGAGGAAACTACACGGGCTTGAGGAATTTCCTGCAGGACATCCAGTGGGAAAGGGAAATGGAAGGACTGACAACAAATGAAATGATGGAATACGTAGGGGCAAAGTGCAAGGAGGCAGAGGAACGGTTTATACCCAGAGGCAAATGTTTAAATGGGAAGGCCAGAAAGAGCCCCTGGTTTACCCAAAGGTGCAGGGAGGCAAAGAATCAGAGTATCAGAGAATGGAAACGGTACAGAAGGCAAAGAACCCAAGTAAACAAAGAGATTAGTAGAAGAGCTAGAAACGAGTATGCACAAGTACGGAGGGAGGCCCAGAAACAGTACGAAACGACATAGCATCGAAAGTTAAGTCCGACCGAAACTGATGTTCAGTCACATCAGAAGGAAGACAACAGTCAAGGACCAGGTGATAAGGCTGAGGAGAGAAGATGGGGAACTCACAAGTAATGATCAAGAGGTATGTGAGGAGCTCAACTTGAGGTTTAAGGAAGTATTCACAATGGAGGAAGGAAGGCAGCTGGGTAGACAGGACATGGTTCGTCACCAACAAGGGATGTACCAAGTGCTAGAGGGCTTACACACAACTGAGGAGGAAGTGAAGCAGTTACTCAGTGACCTCGATACCTCAAAGGCGATGGGTCCGGACAATATCTCCCCGTGGGTTCTTCGGGAAGGAGCTGAGGTACTGAGTGTGCCACTTACCACAATATTCAACACATCCCTTGAAACTGGGCAGCTACCTGAGGTATGGAAGAAGGCCAACGTAGTCCCCATTTTTAAAAAGGAGACAGAAAAGAGGCACTAAACTATAGACCGGTGTCACTTACATGTATAGTGTGCAAAGTCCTGGAGAAAATCATCAGGAAAAGAATAGTGGAACACCTTGAGCGGAACAGGATAATAAACACCAGACAGCATGGATTCCGGGAAGGCAAATCCTGTGTAACAAACCTCCTAGAGTTCTATGATAAAGTAACAGAGGTAAGGCAGGAGAGAGAAGGGTGGGTTGATTGCATTTTCCTGGACTGCAGGAAGGCCTTCGACACAGTTCCTCACATGAGATTAGTAAAGAAGTTGGAAGAACAAGCAGGTATAACAGGAAGGGCACTGGAATGGATCAGGGAATACCTCAAAGGGAGGCAACAACGGGTCATGGTGCGTGGTGAGGTATCACAGTGGGCGCCTGTGACGAGTGGTGTACCGCAGGGGTCAGTCCTAGGACCAGTGTTATTCCTGGTTTATGTAAATGACATGACGGATGGGATAGACTCAGAAGTGTCTCTATTCGCGGATGATGTGAAAATAATGAGGAGAATCACATCAGAAGAGGACCAGGCAGGGCTGCAAACAGACCTGGACAAGCTCGACATCTGGTCTAGCAGTTGGCTTCTCGAATTCAATCCCTCCAAATGCAAAGTCATGAGGATCGGAGAAGGGCAAAGAAGACCGCTGACAGAGTACAAGCTAGGCGGACAAAGGCTACAAACCTCGGCAAAGGAGAAAGACCTTGGAGTGAGTATAACGCCTAGCACGTCTCCGGAGGCACACATCAACCAGATAACTGCGGCAGCATATGGGCGTCTGGCAAACCTTAGATTAGCGTTCCGTTACCTTAACAAGGAATCGTTCAAGACACTGTATACCGTGTACGTCAGGCTCATACTAGAATATGCAGCACCAGTCTGGAACCCACACCTGGTCAAGCACGTAAGGAAACTAGAGAAAGTGCAAAGGTTTGCGACAAGGTTAGTTCCACAACTCAGGGGTCTGTCTTATGAAGAAAGGTTGAGGAAATAGGACTAACAACACTGGAGGAAAGAAGGGTCAGAGGAGACATGATAATGACATACAAAATACTGCGGGAATTGACAAGGTAGATAGTGACAGGTTGTTTCAGAGAGGGAACACAGAAACAAGGGGACACAACTGGAAGCTGAAGACTCAGATGAGTCAAAGGGATGTCAGGAAACATTTCTTCAGCCACAGAGTAGTCAGGAAGTGGAATGGACTAGAGAAAGATATAGTGGAGGCAGGAACCATACATAGTTTTAAGACAAGGTATGATAAAGCTCATGGAGCAGGGAGAGCAGAGACCCAGTAGCAGACAGCGAAGAGGCGGGGCCAGGAGCTGAGACTCGACCCCTGCAACCACAATTAGGTGAGTACAATTAGGTGAGTACAGTGGTCGGGAAGTGGAATAGTTTGGGAAGCGATGTAGTGGAGGCAGGATCCATTCATAGCTTTAAGAAGAGGTATGATAAAGCTCATGGAGCAGGAAGAGTGACTTAGTAGTGACCAGTGAAGAGGCGGGCCAGGAGCTATGAATCGACCCCTGCAACCACAACTAGGTGAGCACACACACACTTAAGCTTAAGTGTTAAGCTTGTACAGTTCACCTTCCCCACCACCCTATCCCCTTCCCCCACCACCCTATCCCCCTCCCCCACCACCCTATCCCCTTCCCCCACCACCCTATCCCCTTCCCCCACCACCCTATCCCCTTCCCCCACCACCTATCCCCTTCCCCCACCACCCTATCCCCTTCCCCCACCACCCTATCCCCTTCCCCCACCACCCTATCCCCTTCCCCCACCACCCTATCCCCTTCCCCACCACCCTATATCCTTCCCCACCACCCTATCCCCTTCCCCACCACCCTATCCCCTTCCCCACCACCCTATCCCCTTCCCCCACCACCCTATCCCCTTCCCCCACCACCCTATCCCCTTCCCCCACCACCCTATCCCTTCCCCCACCACCCTATCCCCTTCCCCACCACCCTATCCCCTTCCCCACCACCCTATCCCCTTCCCCCACCACCCTATCCCTTCCCCCACCACCCTATCCCCCTCCCCACCACCCTATCCCCTCCCCCACCACCCTATCCCCTTCCCCACCACCCTATCCCCTTCCCCCACCACCCTATCCCCTTCCCCACCACCCTATCCCTTCCCCACCACCCTATCCCCTTCCCCCACCATCCTATCCCCTTCCCCACCACCCTATCCCCTTCCCCACCACCCTATCCCCTTCCCCACCACCCTATCCCCTTCCCCACCACCCTATCCCCCTCCCCACCACCCTTCCCCTTCCCCACCACCCTATCCCCTTCCCCACCACCCTATCCCCTTCCCCACCACCCTATCCCCTTCCCCACCACCCTATCCCCTTCCCCACCACCCTATCCCCTTCCCCCACCACCCTATCCCCTTCCACCACCCTATCCCTTCCCCACCACCCTATCCCCTTCCCCCACCACCTATCCCCTTCCCCACCACCCTATCCCCTTCCCCACCACCCTATCCCTCCCCACCACCCTATCCCCTTCCCCACCACCCTATCCCTTCCCCACCACCCTTCCCTCCCCACCACCCTATCCCCTTCCCCACCACCCTATCCCTCCCCACCACCCTATCCCTCCCCACCACCCTATCCCCTCCCCACCACCCTATCCCTTCCACCCATCCACCCTATCCTTCCCCACACCACCCCCCACTATCCCCCACCTATCCCCCCCCACCACCTATCCTCCCCACCTATCCTCCCCACCCCCTTCCCATCCCACCACCACCCTATCCTCCCCACCACCTATCCCCCTTCCCCACCACCCTATCCCTCCCCACACCTATCCCACTATTCCCACACAAGAACATAGATCCAGGAACGACATAGCACAGTAGAGACAAGAAGAACAAAGGAGACAAAGGAAGGGAGGAACAAGGGAGGGAGACAAGAGGAACAAGGGAGGGGAGACAAGAGGAAGGGAGGAACAAGGGAGGGAGACAAGAGGAACAAGGGAGGGAGACAAGAGGAAGGAGGAACAAGGGAGGGAGACAAGAGGAACAAGGGAGGGAGACAAGAGGAAGGGAGGAACAAGGGAGGGGAGACAAGAGGAACAAGGGAGGGAGACAAGAGGAAGGAGGAACAAGGGAGGGAGACAAGAGGAACAAGGGAGGGAGACAAGAGGAAGGGAGGAACAAGGAGGGAGACAAGAGGAACAAGGGAGGGGAGACAAGAGGAAGGGGGGAACAAGGGAGGGGAACAAGAGGAACAAGGGAGGGGAGACAAGGAAGGAGGAACAAGGGAGGGAGACAAGAGGAACAAGGGAGGGAGACAAGAGGAAGGGAGGAACAAGGGAGGGGGACAAGAGGAACAAGGAGGGAGACAAAGAAGGGAACAAGGAGGACAGAGGAAGGAGGGAGACAAAGAGAACAAGGGAGAGCAAGAGAACAAGAGGAAAAGGGAGGAGAACAGGCAGGGGAGACAAGTGAACAAGGGAGAGGAAACAACTAGAGTAGGAACAAGAGAACAAGGGAGGTAGTTATATTACATTTATATTATGTCTTGCCAACAGGTTGCATGTTTGCTTTAATATTTCTCATACTTGTTTCATCAATAAAATTTATCGTTATCCTATTCATCATTATACCTGTAACCTGAGGGCTAGTTATCCAGGATAACCCTGAGGGCTAGTTATCCAGGATAACCCTGAGGGCTAGTTATCCAGGATAACCCTGAGGGATAGTTATCCAGGATAACCCTGAGGGATAGTTATCCAGGATAACCCTGAGGGCTAGTTATCCAGGATAACCCTGAGGGCTAGTTATCCAGGATAACCCTGAGGGCTAGTTATCCAGGATAACCCTGAGGGATAGTTATCCAGGATAACCCTGAGGGATAGTTATCCAGGATAACCCTGAGGATAGTTATCCAGGGTAACCCTGAGGGCTAGTTATCCAGGATAACCCTGAGGGCTAGTTATCCAGGATAACCCTGAGGGCTAGTTATCCAGGATAACCTGAGGGATAGTTATCCAGGATAACCCTGAGGATAGTTATCCAGGATAACCCTGAGGGCTAGTTATCCAGGATAACCCTGAGGGCTAGTTATCCAGGATAACCCTGAGGGCTAGTTATCCAGGATAACACTGAGGGCTAGTTATCCAGGATAACCCTGAGGGCTAGTTATCCAGGATAACCCTGAGGGCTAGTTATCCAGGATAACCCTGAGGGCTAGTTATCCAGGATAACCCTGAGGGCTAGTTATCCAGGATAACACTGAGGGCTAGTTATCCAGGATAACACTGAGGCTAGTTATCCAGGATAACCCTGAGGGCTAGTTATCCAGGATAACCCTGAGGGCTAGTTATCCAGGATAACACTGAGGGCTAGTTATCCAGGATAACCCTGAGGGCTGAGTTATCAGGATAACACTGAGGGCTAGTTATCCAGGATAACACTGAGGGCTAGTTATCCAGGATAACCTGAGGCTGATTATCCAGGATAACCCTGAGGCTAGTTATCCAGGATAACACTGAGGGCTAGTTATCCAGGATAACCCTGAGGGCTAGTTATCCAGGACCTGAATTATCAGGATAACACTGAGGGCTAGTTATCCAGGATAACCCTGAGGGCTAGTTATCCAGGATAACCCGAGGGCTGTTATCAGGATCCTGAGCGTTAAGGATCTGGTGTTTCAGGATAACACTGAGGGCTAGTTATTCAGGATAACCCTGAGGGCTAGTTATCCAGGATAACTCAAAGTCAGTCTAGTGTGGTCCGTGCGATGCTCTCCCCAGGATGCGACCCACCCAGTCGACTAACAGTGACAGCAGATGTAAGGTGACTAACACTCAGGTACCTACTTTACTGCTAGGTGAACAGTGACAGCAGGTGTAAGGTAAGTAACACTCAGGTACCTACTACTGCTAGGTGAACAGTGACAGCAGGTGCAAGGTAACTAGCACTCAGGTCCTACTTACGCTAGGTGAACAGTGACAGCAGGTGTAGGTAACTAACACCCAGGTACCTACTTACTGCTAGGTGAACAGTGACAGCAGGTGTAAAAGGAAAAACTGCGTAACATATCCACCCGTCCCGGAATCGAACCCAGATGCCTCAGTTGTGAGCCGTAATTTAAAAAAAAATTCTTTATCATATACCTCCAATTGTTTTTTTTTTACTTATTAAGAATTTTTTTGGCTTGATTTAGTGAATAAATTTATCTATTAAATAGATAATCGCGTTGTCAGCCACAGGCAATCAGCTGAGTCGCCAGGGTGCCAACCTTGCTGACGACAGAATCATTGCGACTGTCAGCAGCAGAGAGTCAGCGTGTTTCAAAGCTGCCGTCAAGGTTGGCAAGCCTGCCAGTGTCAGTGCCAGTGTCTGTTAATGTTAGTGTCAGTGCCAGTGTTAGTGTCGTGCCAGTGCCAGTGTTAGTGTCAGTGTTAGTATCAGTGCCAGTGTCAGTGCCAGTGTTAGTGTCAATGTCAGTGCCAGTGTTAGTGTCAGTGCCAGTGTCTGTTAGTGTCAGTGCCAGTGTTAGTGTTAGTGCCAGTGTTAGTGTCAGTGCCATTGTTAGTGCCTGTGTCAGTGTTAGTGTCAGTGCCACTACCAGTGTTAGTGTTAGTGTCAGTGCCAGTGTTAGTGTCATTGCCAGTGTTAGTGTCATGCCACTGCAGTCATAATGTTGAGCGCTGTACCCCGAGTTTTTTTAACTCGTGTTTAACAATGTTAACTTGTAACTAGCATAGTCAGTCAGTCGGTCGGTCGGTCGGTCAGTCAGTCAGTCAGTCAGTCAGTCAGTCAGTCAGTCAGTCAGTCAGTCAGTCAGTCAGTCCAGTCAGTCAGGTCCAGTCAGTCAGTCAGTCAGTCGGTCGGGTCAGTCAGTCAGTCAGTCAGTCAGTCAGTCGGTCGGGTCAGTCGGTCGGTCGGGTCAGTCGGTCGGTCGGGTCAGTCGGTCGGTCGGTCAGTCGGTCGGGTCAGTCAGTTGCTACTTGATGTTATCTTGTAGCTAATACCACAACCATCCCTGCTACCACCACAACTACCACCATCACCACAGTAACTACCACCATAACTAACACCACTGCTACCACAACTACCACTGCCACCACCACTCAGCAACTACCACCAATACCATCGCCACAGTAACTACCACCACTGTTCTATCTAGGCTGGAATATTGTGCACACTAACTGCACCTTTCAAGGCGGGTGAAATTGCTGACCTTGAAAATGTGCAGAGAACCTTCACCGCAATCTGAGATAAACCACCTCAATTACTGGGAATCTTGAAGTTCCTAAACCTGTACTCCCTGGAACGCAGGCGGGAGAGATACATTATTATATCACATGGAAAATTCTCGAGGGCTTGTACCAAACTTGCACACAAAAAATCCTCCACGAAAGCAAAAGACTCGGCGGCGATTAACATTCCCCAATGAAGAGCAGGGTGCCACTAGCACGTTGAGGGACAACACAATAAGTGTCAGGGGCCCAAGATTGTTCAACTGCCTCCCAGCATACATCAGGGGATTACCACAAGCCCCTGGCTGTCTTCAAGCAGGCACTGGACAGGCACCTCAAGTCGGTACCTGATCAGCCGGGCTGTGGTTCGTACGTTGGACTGCGTGCGGCCAGCAGTAACACCTGGTTGATCAGGCTCTGGTCAACAAGAGGCCTGGTCCGGACCGGGCCGCGGGGCGTTGACCCCTGGAATTCTCCGGGACCACCCAGCTCTCCACCACCCCCCCAAACCAACGCCACCACAAGCAACTGCCACCACAACAGTACATCACCACCACCCAGAACTACCACCAAATAACACCACTGTTAGCACATCTACTACTATGAACACAAAATACCCCTTACAGCAAAACCCCCTAACACCACCTTGTAATGCCCCCCAACACCACCATAACTAACACCACTGCTCCACCTTCTGTCACCACAAGAACAACTTCCCACCAACAACTTAACCACAACAACAACCCCACCAAACAACTACCACCACAATACCACTGCAACCCAACTACTACCAAACTACCACCACAACCATCATTAAACCAAAACAAAAATAAATTGAACCAACGTATTTAAAAAGTTTAATTACTCGTGTTTGTCCACCAGGGTTGTCAGTGATCCACCAGGTGTGGTTGATCCACCAGGTATATGTCAATGATCCACCGGTGTGTGTCAGTGATCCCCAGGTATTGTCAATGATCCACCAGGTGTGTGTCAGTGATCCACCAGGTGTGTCAATCCCCGGTATATGTCTGATCCACCAATCCCCCAGTGATCCTCCAGTGATTCACCATGATCCACCAGTGATCCTCCATTGATCCACCATATTACTCCCTGGAGTGGAGGATAGATATACATGATAACATTTAGTGGAAATACTAGAGGGGATGTGCGAATATCACTGACAAAAACATACTGGAGTGAGATATGGAAGGAAGGTAAAACTAGCTATGAAAAGCAGAGTTGCCATAGACACAACAAGAGAACATTGTATCAACATCCGTGGTCCCAGACTGTTGAACATCTTACCACAAAAAAATCAGAAACACTGCTGGGACAAGTGTCTTCAAGATCAACTAGGTTGTGATGGATGTGTGGGCCAGCGGGCTGCTAAATGACTGATGATGGAGGTGTAGGTGACTCTAGGTGACTGATGATGGCGGTGTAGGTAACTCTAGGTGACTGATGATGGGTGTAGGTAACTCAGGTGACTGATGATGGCGGTGTAGGTAACTCAGGGGCTGTATGGCGGTGTAGGTAACTCGGTGACTGATGATGGCGGTGTAGGTGACTAGGTGACTGATGATGGCGGTGTAGGTGACTAGGTGACTGATGATGGCGGTGTAGGTAACTCTAGGTGACTGATGATGGCAGTGTAGGTGACTAGGTGACATGATGGCGGTGTAGGTAACTTAGGTGGAACCGGGGATGATGGGGTGTAAACTCAGGTGACTGATGATGG
>WNWK01030232.1:0-23677 GCA_009830355.1 Cherax destructor
ATCATGGTTGTGGTTTAGGTTGGGCCACTGTCCTGCTCCTTCCTGGCAGCTATCTCGGTTGTTTGTTTAGGTTGGGCCACTCGTCCTGCTCCTTCCTGGTAGCTATCATGGTTGTGGTTTAGGTTGAGTCACTCGTCCTGCTCCTTCCTGGTAGCTATCATGGTTGTGGTTTAGGTTGAGTCACTCGTCCTGCTCCTTCCTGGTAGCTATCATGGTTGTGGTTTAGGTTGGGCCACTCGTCCTGCTCCTTCCTGGCAGCTATCATGGTTGTGGTTTAGGTTGGGCCACTCGTCCTGCTCCTTCCTGGCAGCTATCATAGTTGTGGTTTAGGTTGGGCCACTCGTCCTGCTCCTTCCTGGTAGCTATCATGGTTGTGGTTTAGGTTGGGCCACTCGTCCTGCTCCTTCCTGGTAGCTATCATGGTTGAGGTTTAACTACATTCCTTTCCTTACCATAAGACGTGACCTTGACATCTCTAACCCCAGTTATTCTGTTATTTAAGATGTGACTTGTAATATCTTCTTTATGTTATCGATAAAGTTGCTTCTTCGGTGAAATATTGTACAATAAATATTTCCCTAATATTGTGTCTTGTTATTTATATTGTAGCAATCTTAAGACACTATAAGATAGTGTCTCAGTTACTGGTTGAGGTAGCAACATCGTTGTGTTGTTTGTATCGCTGGCAACACAGTTTTTTTTTTGGAGGTAACACTAGGTTTTCGTGTGTATTTACGTGTGTATTTACTTAAAAATGATCATACATTCTGTAACAATGATTTTATTATAGTGTAGAATTGTTATGTATAGCGAATGGTGGTACACCGTGGCGGGTTGACGATACACTCACTGGCAACCTTCCCTCTCTTCCCTGTGTCTGCCCTCATGTATGTATCTCAGTGCTAACACCACACCACTACACATGTCCGGTGTCCTGACGAACCTACCCTAACCCCATTACCACTGTCTGGACCCATGTGTGTATCTCAGTGCTTACACCACACCACTACCACTTTCTGGACCCATGTGTGTCTCAGTGCTAACACCACACCACTACCACTGTACTCACCTCATTGTGGTTGCAGGGGTCGAGACTAAAGCTCCTGGCTCTGGGTCCATGTGTGTATCTCAGTGCTAACACCACACCACTACCACTGTCTGGACCCATGTGTGATCTCAGTGCTAACACCACTACCACTGCCTGGACCCTTATGTATCTCAGTGCTAACACCACACCACTACCACTGTCTGGACCCATGTGTATCTCAGTGCTAACACCACCCACTACCACTGTCTGACCCATGTGTGTATCTCAGTGTAACACCACACCACTACCACTGTCTGGACCCATGTGTATCTCAGTGCTAACACCACACCACTACCACTGTCTGGACCCATGTGTGTATCTCAGTGCTAACACCACTACCACTGTCTGGACCCATGTATGTATCTCAGTGCTAACACCACACCACTACCACTGCCTGGACCCATGTATGTATCTCAGTGCTAACACCACACCACTACCACTGTCTGGACCCATGTGAGTATCTCAGTGCTAACACCACACCACTACCACTGTCTGGACCCATGTGTGTATCTCAGTGCTAACACCACACCACTACCACTGCCTGGACCCATGTATGTATCTCAGTGCTAACACCACACCACTACCACTGTCTGGACCCATGTGAGTATCTCAATGCTAACACCACACCACTACCACTGTCTGGACCCATGTGAGTATCTCAGCCAGGAGCTAAGTCTCGACCCCTATAACCACAATTAGGCGAGTACACACACATACACCCCGGTGGCCTGGTGGCTAAAGCTCTCGCTTCACACACGGAGGGCCCGGGTTCAATTCCCGGCGGGGCGGAAACATTTCGAAGTGTTTCCTTACACACATACAACAGGCCTAGTGTCTAATCGACATGTGCCTAGGACAAAATGGTAACTAACTGTCTGGACCCATGTGAGTATCTCAGTGCTAACACCACACCACTACCACTGTCTGGACCCATGTGAGTATCTCAGTGGTAACACCACATCACTACCACTGCCTGGACCCATGTGTGTATCTCAGTGCTAACACCACTACCACTGCCAGGACCCATGTGTGTATCTCAGTGCTAACACCACTACCACTGTCTGGACCCATGTGTGTATCTCAGTGCTAACACCACTACCACTGCCTGGACCCATGTGTGTATCTCAGTGCTAACACCACTACCACTGTCTGGACCCATGTGTGTATCTCAGTGCTTACACCACTACCACTGCCAGGACCCATGTGTGTATCTCAGTGCTAACATCACACCACTACCACTGCAGCAGGCCTACTGGCCCATGCGAGGCAGGTCCAAATCTCCCACCGGCTTAAGCCAATGCCCCGACCCAGCCAGGTCAGGTTACATTCACTTAAGGAACGAGCACGGCATCTGACCTAGTAGCACAAGCTAGTCAGCACCAACTCACACCCAACCGCACCCACTCATATATTTATCAACGTTTTAGCCTCTATAACTGTACTCGGAAGTTTGTTCCACTCATCGACAACTCTATTACCAAACCAATGCTTTCCTATATCCTTCCTGAATCTGAATTTATCCAACTTAAAGCCATTGCTGCGAGTCCTGTCAATACTAGATATTTTTAGCACACTATTTACATCCCCTTTATTTATTCCTGTTTTCCATTTATACACCTCAATCATATCTCCCCTAATTCTACGCCTTTCTAGAGAGTGCAGATTCAGGGCCCTCAGTCTATCTTCATAGGGAAGATTTCTGTTACATGGGATAAACTTAGTCATCCTTCTTTGTACGTTTTCCAGAGCATTTATATCCATTCTGTAATACGGTGACCAAAACTGTGCAGCATAATCTAGATGAGGCCTAACCAAGGATATATAGAGTTGAAGAACAACCTGAGGACTCCTATTATTTAAGCTTCTTGATATGAAGCCAATGATTCTGTTCCCTTTATTGCGAACCCTTATGCACTGCTGTCTTGGTTTTAGATTACTGCTAACCAGAACTCCTAAATCCTTTTCTACATTATTTATTTTATATGTGGCATGGTTATTGTCCTGTCCAATATTTAGAACTTTGCATTTATCTATATAAAACTGCATCTGCCACTTCTCCGACCACTGCATCAGTCTATTCAAATCATCCTGGAGTGCTCTAATGTCCTCATTTGAATGAATTGGACGGCCTATTTTGGTGTCATCGGCAAACTTGCTTATGTCGCTATTTATTCCTTGATCTATGTCGTTTATGTAGATTGTGAACAACAAGGGGCCCAATACTGACACCTGTGGAACACCGCTTGTGACGCTTCCCCACTCTGATTTCTCCCCATTTATGCAAACTTTCTGCTGCCTATTTGTCAACCATGCCTCTATCCAGGAATTTTTTTTTCCTATTCCGTGTGCCTTAATTTTCCTCAAAAGTCTCTGATGTGGGACTCTATCAAAAGCCTTACTGAAGTCCATATACACAGTATCATATTCATTACCATGATCTACCTCCTCAAATACCTTAGTGAACAAAAGTTATTAAATTTGTAAGACAGGAACGCCCTTTTGTAAAACCATGCTGAGATTCTTTGATTAATTTATGCTTTTCAAGATGGCTGCGAATTGCCTCGGCAATTATTGATTCCATAAATTTTCCCACTATGGAGGTTAGGCTTATTGGTCTATAGTTCGAAGCTAAGGACCTGTCACCTGCTTTGAAAATAGGTATTACATTTGCCATTTTCCACTTATCTGGCACCATGCTAGTTTGCAGTGATATGTTGAAAAGATTAGCCATAGGTTTGCTAAGCTCCTCTTTACATTCCTTTAGAACCCTTGCATACAGTTCATCGGGGCCTGGGGATTTGTTAGGTTTTAATTTATCTATTTGTCTAAGGACCATGTCACTTGTGACCCTAATCGTGCATAGTTTACTATCGTCCTGGTCTACATAATTTATTATTTATGGAATATTGCTAGTATTTTCCTGTGTAACAACTGAGAGGAAGTAAGTGTTAAAAATTATACACATTTCCTTATCACTGACGATGAGCTGACCTGAGTAACTTTTGAGTGGGCCTATCTTGTCCCTAATCTTACTTCTGTATACCTGAAAAAATCCTTTTGGGTTAGTCTTCGATTATCTTGCAACTTTAACCTCATAGCCTCTTTTTGCTTTTCTTATTCCTTTTTTTATTTATCTCTTTAACTGAATATATTGATTACTTAATTGCCCCTCTCCTCTTTTGATTCGCCCATATATGCCTCTCTTTTGACCAATGAGATGTTTTAATCTATTGTTCATCCATTTAGGATCATTTTTGTTTGATCTGATTTCCCTATTAGGAACATAAGTTGTCTGGACCCATGTGTGTATCTCAATGCTATCACCACACCACTACCACTGTCTGGACCCATGTGTGTATCTCAATGCTATCACCACACCACTACCACTGTCTGGACCCATGTGTGTATCTCAGTGCTAACACCACTACCACTGCCTGGACCCATGTGTGTATCTCAGTGCTAACACCACATCACTACCACTGTCTGGACCCATGTGTGTATCTCAGTGCTAACACCACACCACTACCACTGTCTGGACCCATGTGAGTATCTCAGTGCTAACACCACTCCATGTGAACATCTCAGTGCTAACACCACACCATGTGAGCATCTCAGTGCTAACACCACACCATGTGAACATCTCAGTGCTAACACCACACCATGTGACCATCTCAGTGCTAACACCACACCATGTGACCATCTCAGTGCTAACACCACACCATGTGACCATCTCAGTGCTAACACCACACCATGTGAACATCTCAGTGCTAACACCACACCATGTGAACATCTCAGTGCTAACATCACACCCATGTGACCATCTCAGTGCTAACACCACACCATGTGACCATCTCAGTGCTAACACCACACCATGTGACCATCTCAGTGCTAACACCACACCATGTGACCATCTCAGTGCTAACACCACACCATGTGACCATCTCAGTGCTAACACCACACCATGTGACCATCTCAGTGCTAACACCACACCATGTGACCATCTCAGTGCTAACACCACACCATGTGACCATCTCAGTGCTAACACCACACCATGTGACCATCTCAGTGCTAACACCACACCATGTGACCATCTCAGTGCTAACACCACACCATGTGACCATCTCAGTGCTAACACCACACCATGTGACCATCTCAGTGCTAACACCACACCATGTGACCATCTCAGTGCTAACACCACACCATGTGACCATCTCAGTGCTAACACCACACCATGTGACTCATCTCAGTGCTAACACCACACTATGTGACCATCTCTGTGCTAACACCACACCATGTGACCATCTCAGTACTAACACCACACCATGTGACCATCTCAGTGCTAACACCACACCATGTGACCATCTCAGTGCTAACACCACACCATGTGACCATCTCAGTGCTAACACCACACCATGTGACCATCTCAGTGCTAACACCACACAATGTGACCATCTCAGTGCTAACACCACACCATGTGACCATCTCAGTGCTAACACCACACCATGTGACCATCTCAGTGCTAACACCACACCATGTGACCTCAGTGCTAACACCACACCATGTGACCATCTCAGTGCTAACACCACACCATGTGACCATCACAGTACCATGTGACCATCTCAGTGCTAACACCACACCATGTGACCATCTCAGTGCTAACACCACACCATGTGACCATCTCAGTGCTAACACCACACCATGTGACCATTCAGTGCAACACACCATTGACCATTCAGTGCTAACACCACACCATGTGACCATCTCAGTGCTAACACCACACCATGTGACCATCTCAGTGCTAACACCACACCATGTGACCATCTCAGTGCTAACACCACACCATGTGACCATCTCAGTGCTAACACCACACCATGTGACCATCTCAGTGCTAACACCACACCATGTGACCATCTCAGTGCTAACACCACTCCACTACCACTGCCAACATCTCGGTATAAATTATATGTTAGCTATTGCTGCAGTATATAGTGTTTTTTTTTATTTATTTTAATCACTGAGAAGCGCTAAACCTGTAAAGGGTCACATAGCGCCTGGTATACGAGTTTCGATCCTACGAAGAGAAGCTCAAGTCCAATTCTTTGGATCAAAATCCCCTCACCGGCATCAAGACAACTTCTTACTAAGGGAAGTATATAATGTAACATTGAATAGTAAACATTCATCAACTATGTATCAGACCAACCTGCACAATAACATTGTGTTATGAACCACTCTGAGTGATCGCTCCTTAATGCAAATCTGTCCCAAGAGGTGAGAAACATATTGTTCACCCATGAACTCACTGCTTCCGGAATACCAACAAGGTGAGTCACTGGAGTATTTTACTCTGTTATTCATATTATCAGTCAATGCTTGAAACAATGACAACAACATTCGTGAGTTATTGTCTGAGAAGTTTCTTCCTTCATCAATGTTACCAGTAATGTTTTCCTTCAAAAGAGCCATAAACACATTTCTTTCAATCAGCCTTTAAGTTTACATTGAATAAATACAAGGATCTCTGTGCAATGCAATGAAAAGCAAAGTTTTCTTCTTTATAAACCTATGGCATAGTTAATTTAAGTGTATAGTGTACTGATCATTAGGAGGGGAATACCGAAGGGCAGTGATTATCATAGTGTGGATCAGTATAGGCCTAACTTCACTACTCACCACACTACCAAGCCTACACACCTGGAGTTGACAGATGTCTCCAGTTTCCACGCTAAGACGCCTCTACTTTCAGTAACCTTGTACATCATTTAGCTTGCCCAAGAAATACATTAAACTATATAGAAGAAAAGTTGCTTCAAAGAAGCAGATAGTAAACACATCATATATGAATTGTGTAAGTGATGGTGCACAACGGATGTGATTGGTTAAGATAGTCGAGATAAATATCAGTTTTTATGTAACAAATGTACTTAAGTTCAATTACACTTTAGTATCACCGACCATCATTTGTCACATATTTTCTCAACAAGTGTTGCCTTGCCATACATTGATGGTTATGATCCTTTAAGAAAGCAGTCTTTACTTTATTATGACGCTTGAAGAAAGCAGTCTTTATTATGACGCTTCAAGAAGGCAGTCTTTATTATGACGCTTCAAGAAAGCAGGTCTTTATTATGACGCTTCAAGAAAGCAGTCTTTATTATGACGCTTTAAGAAAGCAGTCTTAATTATGACGCTTCAAGAAAGCAGGTCTTTATTATGACGCTTCAAGAAAGCAGTCTTTATTATGACGCTTCAAGAAAGCAGGTCTTTATTATGACGCTTCAAGAAAGCAGTCTTTATTATGACGCTTCAAGAAAGCAGGTCTTTATTATGACGCTTCAAGAAAGCAGTCTTTATTAAGACGCTTCAAGAAAGCAGGTCTTTATTATGACGCTTCAAGAAAGCAGTCTTTATTAAGACGCTTCAAGAAAGCAGGTCTTTATTATGACGCTTCAAGAAAGCAGGTCTTTATTATGACGCTTCAAGAAAGCAGGTCTTTATTATGACGCTTCAAGAAAGCAGTCTTTACTTTATTATGTCGCTTCAAGAAAGCAGTCTTTACTTTATTATGTCGCTTCAAGAAAGCAGTCTTCACTTCATTATTATTACTTCAAGAAAGCAGTCTTCACTTCATTATTATTACTTCAAGAAAGCAGGTCTTTACTTTATTCATGTCAGTGTTAGGTCACTTTTTCCCAAAATGTCGGATATTAGGATTGCAGCAAACAATACTAAGGCAGCAGTTATATCCAACACTGAATCCTGATTAGACGACACAGTGACTGACGGCCAAGTTAAAATACAAGATTACACTATAAAACGCTTGGATAAAAATAGACAAGGTAGTGGGGTATGCTCTTATATAAGAAATGACTTACCTGGAGAGGGTTTCGGGGGTCAACGCCCCCGCGGCTCGGTTTGAGACGAGGCCTCATGGTGAATCAGGGTCTGATCAACCAGGCAGTTACTGCTGGCCGCACGCAAATTGACGTACGAACCACAGCCCAGTTGGTCAGGTACTGACCTTATGTGCCTGTCCAGTTCCTTCTTGAAGACAGCCAGGGGTCTATTGGTAATCCCCCTTATGAATGCTGGGAGGCAGTTGAACAGTCTTGGGCCCCGGACACTTATTGTGTTGTCTCTCAGTGTACTCGTGGCGCCACTGCTTTTCATTGGGGGAATGTTGCATTTCCTGCCGAGTCTTTTGCTTTCATAGGGAGTGATTTTCGTGTGCAGGTTTGGTACCAATTCCTCCAGGACCTTCCAAGTGCATATTATCATGTATCTCTCTCGCCTGCGTTCCAGGGAATACAGATCAAGGACCTTCAACTGTTCCCAGTAATTTAGGTGCTTTATCGTACTTATGTGTGCTGTGAAAGTTCTTTGTACACTCTCCAGGTCAGCAATGTCGCCAGCCTTGAAGGGGGCCATTAGTGTACAGCAGTATTTCAGCCTAGAAAGAACAAGCGATTTGAAGAGAATCATCATGGGCTTAGCGTCCCTAGCTTTGAAGGTTCTCATTATTCATCCTATCCTTTTCCTAGTAGATGCAGTATATATTGTTGTTGTCTTTGATAGTGCGATCCTTTAACATTATCACTCCCAGGTCCTTCACATTACTTTTTCGCTCTATTGTATGGTTAGAATTTGTCGTATACCATGATACATTTTTAATTTCCTCAAGTTTTCCATATCCGAGTAGTTGAAATTTCTTCTCATTGAACTTCATATTGTTTTGAGTGGCCCATTTGAAGATTTGGTTGATGTCCGCTTGGTGTCTTAAGGTGTCTTCGATGGAGGTCACTGCCATGACAATCTGGGTGTCATCCCTCAAAGGAAGACATGGAGCTGTAGCTAACATCTCTGTCTATGTCAGAAATGAGGATGAGGAATAGAAAGGGAGCAAGTACTGTGCCTTGTGGAACAGAGCTTTTCACCGTAGCTGCCTCAGACTTTACTCTGTTTACTATTACTCTTTGTGTTCTGTTTGTAAGGAAGTTATAGATCCATCTACCAGTTTTTCCTTTTATTCTTTTATCACGCATTTTGTGCGCTGTTACACCATGGTCACATTTGTAGAAAGCTTTTGCAAAGTCTGCTTATACTACATCTGTATTTTGTTTATCCTCTACAGCATCCAGGACCTTGTCATAGTGGCCCAGTAACTGGGACAGGCAGGAGCTACCAGCTCTAAACCCGTGTTGCGTAATTGATGATGTCATCTGTGTTTGTCCCATCCTGCCTAAGCAGAGGCCCAATACTGTATGTTGTTTTCCCTTAGATTTGGCATAAGAGAAGAAGTATTTTGTTTTTGTTTTTCAATTTCCTTTCTGGCTTTTAGTTCTTCCTGTGATTCTTGTCTCGTGTAAGATTCCTTCAGTTTAATTTCGATATTTGCAATTTCATTGACCAGTGCCTCTCTACGTATTTCAGATATATATTTCAGATGTATTGTCTTTGATACGGTTATATTACGTATCAGATCGTCGTTGTTAGTGAAGATGAGGTTCTGCGTATTTTCTAGTCTTGTAGGCTCTAATATTTGCAGAGATTTAAAAGTTCGTGTGTGTGTGAGGTTTCATCTGAGCTGCCTCCTGGGTTGATCTCTGCTAAATATTGTTTGCTATACTCCATTTTAGGTGTCTCTCGTTAAAATCTCATAGTAGTAAGATGTTTTGGGGTAGAAGGTGGGAGATTTTCTAGATAGTGGTCATTTTTCAAAAGCTGCTCCCGGAATTGCTGGTAATCACCACAATGACAAGGTTTTGGTTTTCAATCTTTACCGCCAAAACTTCATCTACATCATTTGAGGTGTTTAGTAGTTCTGAGCAAATGAGTGACTCTGTGACGTACAGGTCAATTCCCCCTCCCCTTGTTGCCTGTTTAATCTGTTGCATCTGAATAGGTTATAACCTGGGATCCACATTTCGTTGTCATAATGATCCTCTATGTGGGTCTCTGTGAATGCCACAAACATTGCATTTGACTCTGTGAGCAGTCCCTTGATGTAAGGAATGTTGTTGTTTTTTGATGGTTTTAGACCCTGCATGTTTGCAAAGACAAATGTCGTTATATTGGTGGAATTTAGGTAGGGTTTATTTGCTGGCTCTAATATCTGTAGCTCTGGAGTGGAGGCCAATGTCTGTGCCTCAGCTCCAGAAGTGTTTTCAGTTGGTGTAAGATTACTGTCATTTCTTGCCAGTCTTTTATTTTTCCTCCTGGCCTTAAATAACCTCTGTCCCTAGAGAGGTTATGGCTCCCCTTTTTTGTTTCTCATAGTCTGGCTGGTCTGTGTCTTCTTGTCCCCTTTAGATGATGTGCCTGGCAGTATATGTTGTAGCATTTTCTTTCATGGAGTGACGAGTGACACATTTCTGGGTGAAATAAGTTACAGGAAGGGAAGTTGCACTCTACTGTTGTCATGTGGGTGCCGCATTTTTTTTGATGGTCAAAGGTGCATGTCCCACCTGTTTTACCAGATATACGAAGCCTGTAGATACCCAAGGCATAGAATTTGCATAGATTGTAATTGTTTGCTAGGATTCATCGTAGCTGCGTTCGCTGCTGGTGCATTTTTTTCTGTTTCCTCCCTATCTATCACCCTTGTATGGACATCAGCGCTTCTACCAGGTTTTGCTGGTAATGTGTCGACACTATTCCCTGAGGAATCATCCCCTTTTGTTCCATCTCCAGCAGTATCGCTATTTTGTACCTCTGTGAATTGAATAGCATTGTCTTTACTTGTTTCATCACCAGAGCCAATATCTCCTTTTGGTTCACTGTCCTCCAGGACAACACTAGCACCCTCAGGAGCACTGTCGTCCAAGACAGCCATTTTATTTTCCCAGCTGTCATATCATTCTGACATGTCTTTCAAGAAGGATCTTTTATTGGTGTTCCTGTTCTTTAATATAGATATAATTTTCTCATACAGGTGTATCTCGTTTGGTCAGACCCAAAAAATCTCTCTGAGTTTATGGAGATTACCTGGAGAGGGTTTCGAGGGTCAACGCCCCCGCGGATCGGTCTAAGACCAGGCATCATGGTGGATCAGGGTCTGATCAACCAGGCTGTTACTGCTGACCGCACGCAAAATGACGTACAAACCACAGTCTGGTTGGTCAGGTTCTGACTTTAGGTGCCTGTCCAGTGCGTTCTTGAAGACAGCCAGGGGTCTATTGGCAATCCTCCTTATGTATGATGGGAGGCAATTGAACAGTCTTGGGCCCCGGACACTTATTGTGTTGTCTCTCAGTGTACTCGTGGCGCCCTGCTTTTCATTGGGGAAATATTGCATCTCCTGCCGAGTCTTTTGCTTTCACAGGGAGTGATTTTCATGTGCAAGTTTGGTACTAATCCCTCTAGGATTTTCCATGTGTATATTATAATGTATCTCTCTCGCCTGCTTTCCAGGGAATACAGATCAAGGACCTTCAACTGTTCCCAGTAATTTAGGTGCCTTATCATACTTATGTGTGCCGTGAAAGTTCTTTGTACACTCTCCAGGTCAGGAATGTCTTCAGCCTTTTGAAGGGGGCAGTTTGTGTACAGAAGTATTTCAGCCTAGAGAGAACAAGCGTTTTGAAGAGAATCATCATGGGCTTGGCGTCCATAGTTTTGAAGGTTCTCATTATCCATCCTATCATTTTCCTAGCAGATGCGGTAGATACATTGTTGTGGTCTTTGAAGGTGAGATCCTCTGATTATCACTCCCAGGTCCTTCACATTACTTTTTCGCTCTATTGTATGGTTAGAATTTGTCGTATACCCTGATACATTTTTATTTTTTTCAAGTTTTCCATATCTGAGTAGTTGAAATTTCTCCTCATTGAACTTCATATTGTTTTGAGTGGCATATTTGAAGATTTGGTTGATGTCCGCTTGAAGTCTTGCGGTGTCTTCGATGGAGGTCACTGCCATGGTAATCCGGGTGTCATCCGCAAAGGAAGTCACGGAGCTATGGCTAACATCTCTGTCTATGTCAGATATGAGGATGAGGAATGGAATGGGAGCGAGTACTGTGCCTTGTGGAACAGAGCTTTTCACCGACTTAGCATACAACCCAAGACCAGATTTTTATGTCAATAAACAAGTGCTTGGAAGCGTTGGTGCCCAAGATCAAACCCATCTTAGTAGGAACTAGCACAATTGTGAGATAATAATACTGGTAGACTTCAATATCTGTTATAAACAATAAAATAACGCACTATGTAACAAGTTTAAGCAACTTTAACGATTATATAGTTAGACTCAGGTAATTAATGCACCAACCCGGATCACACAGTAGTCAGCCACCATACTCGACCACATACTGTGTAGCCGCTCTGACAACATTAGTCAGTCAAGCATATTACCATAGGTCATAGTGATCATTTTATTCCCTATTGCACCAGGAAAATCATTAGAAAATTGATAGGCCTACACAGGACAGTAAAAATGAGGTCAAGTAGAAGCTACAGTAAGGAAACACTGGTAAATAGGCTACACAATTGTACTGGAGTGTGATAACAAGATGCACTAACGTAAATGATTCCTGGGACACATTAAAACATGTTCACTGCCATCCTTGATAATATTGTACCAGTTTAACAAGTTAGGATTAAACGATGAACTGAACCCAGGATAACTGCTGAAATATTAGATATATATAAAGATTTAGGGCAGACAGGATATCCTTTTCTGTTGTTCTGTTGTAGATTCGCCGGTACAAGCTCCCAGCCCGGGCCTTTTCCAAGAGGTAGCCCGGCCTGGGAGCCATCCCAGGAATGGGAGTGTCTTGCAGGGGCATGTGAGGAAGGATGATGAAGCTGTACAGCAGCAGGCAGTGTCGGGAAGGGCCGAGAAAACAACCATTACAGGGTCGATTGAAGCCACACCACAGTTTTAGACCGAGGCCTGAGTGTTGGGGACACTCCCTTCATGCTCATTGGTCGATGAAGTTATGGCTGGCCATGGATGGAGCCATTTTTGATAGACTTGAATTTTGTTTTGGAGACTTGGATCACCTGGATCTTTCTGATTGTGTTTTTGATATGCTTTTCCGTGTCTTCCATCAGTATTTGATATTTGTCTGAGTCGTCAACATCGGTGGTGAACTTTACAGTCCCGTACTGTAGCCGAGAGCGTAATTCTCTGCAGTATATTACTGTGAGGGGCAGTTGTGTAGAGCAACACACCTGGCCAGCTTGCGTAGCCAGGCCTGCTGAACTTGTCGTCGGACTGTTCTTCAAGTGGTTGTGTTATTTTGGGTATGGCGTCTGTTGATCGGTTCTCTTGGAGTGAGGTCGATGATTGGTCTATTACCATGATGGAAGCAGTCAGTGGTGGCGTCTCACTGGTGGGCTTGGGAGTCGTCTCGACACTCGTAGGAGGTGGTGGTGGAGCTGCTGGGGACGAACTTTCTGGTGGTGAGACAATAACACTGTTGGAGGTGCGCTTGAGTATGTCAGCAGAAGGTGAACAGTCTGGGAATATGAAACTAGGAATGTTGATGATTGATGTTGAAGACTGTTGATGACTGTGTTGAACATAAGAAAGAGGGAAGGCAGGTCCAATTCTCCAACCGACTTAAGCCAATACCTTGACCTGGTCAGGTCAGTCACATTCACTTAAGGGAGGAGCACGGCATCTGACCTAGTAGCACAAGCTAGTCAGGTCCAACTCACACCCACCCACACCCACTCATGTATTTATCCAACCTATTTTTAAAACTACACAACGTCTTAGCTTCTATGACGGTACTCGGGAGTTTGTTCCACTCATCCACTAATCTATTACCAAACCAGTGCTTTCTTAAATCCTTCCTGAATCTGAATTTTTCCAATTTAAAATCATTGCTGCGAGTCCTGTCAATGCTAGATATTTTTAGCACGCTATTTATATCCCCTTTATTAATTCCTGTTTTCCATTTATACACCTCAATCATATCCCCCTAATTCTACGACTTTCTAGAGAGTGCAGATTCAGGGCCCTCAGTCTATCCTCATAGGGAAGATTTCTGATACATGGGATCAACTTTGTCATCCTCCTTTGTATATTTTCCAGAGCATTTATATCCATTCTGTAATACGGTGACCAGAACTGTGCAGCATAATCTAAATGAGGCCTAACCAAGGATATATAGAGTTGAAGAACAACCTGAGGACTTCTATTATTTATACTTCTTGATATGAAGCCAAGGATTCTGTTAGCTCTATTGCGAACACTTATGCACTGGTTTCGCCATATTGTGCATGTGGGCATAGTTCATGCAGTAATGGATTTTTGTGGGTTCACCGCCTGGTGCGAGAGGTAGCACATTGCTGGTGGAGGGTAAAGATTGCGTGGTCTTAAGTATTTTAGTGGTGTCAGCTTGCAGTTTCCTGGTTGCAGCATATGTTGGAGACCTTGTAGGTGTTTTCTGTTGTTCTCCTTGGTTTTCTTCAGTACTTCTCGTCTTGTCTGACACTTGGCAGCTAGGATGTGGTGCTCATTCTTGTAGTTCAGGCATTTTGGTGGTGTAGTGGAGGTACAGGTCTTGAAATCATGTCCTTCAGTGCCGCAGGTCGAGCAGAATTTTTTTATTCTTGGTAGGAGAATCCTTGGTGGTATGCAAGTAAGAGTAGCAACTGTAACACTGCGTGATGTGGTGGAACCTCTCGGCTTCAATGAAGTTTGAGTTGATGTGGAAGTAGTGGATTCCTTTTCCATCAGCGAGAGCTTGGGTAGCCATGTTGACGTTAGTGAAGGTGATCTTAAGCATAGAAGAAGCGTTGGAGATCTTGGTGATATATTCCACAGTATCCCAGGGGTTCTGGTCTTCTATTGACTTCTTGATGTCTTCGATGGGTTGGGTAGCGATGAGCTTGTCAAGTCGTTTGAGGAACACAGTTCTCTTGTCCCTCAAAGCTGGGGAAGACGTGACTTTAAATTGTGGTGCAGCAAGGGTGGTTGTAGCTGTGGTCGTGATCAGTGTTTCAGCCTCATTGTCGTCTGTACAGACTACAATAAAGGCATCCTTGAGCGACAGAATCACATTGAATTTAACCTGCAAGCCGCAGCTAACAACAGCTGCCAGGGCTAGTTTGGACGAGTCACTTACTCTCCCACTTCTCAATTTGATGTTCACACGATCTGAGTAATGCATCGTGGAAGATCATTGACGATGGTAGTTGCAGAAGCAACAGTCTTCCTCCCCAACGGGGATCGCAGGGATACCTGTGTGTGTATGACATGATATTGTAGCGGTAAAGAAATTTCAAAGGGTACGGAAGAGTGCAGAGGCTTATAAAAGGAACAGAGGTAAGGCACTATTACTTAAAACTCGAAGAATACAAGAATAACCCCAGGAAGCTCTGGCAACAACTAAAAGAGCTGAGGTATAACCATAAAAACCGGAGAAAGATCTATCATAGTGCGGAATGTTGATAATGAGGTATGCCATGAAACAACTAATGCGGCAAATTGTTTTAATTCACAAAACACAACTATTCCAACAACATTAGTAAGTAAATGCCGTTGTATCGAACACCTTAACACAGACTCCGATAAGTTTAAAACTTACTTCAGTAATAAAGGCGTCTCTGCATACACTTTCCAACTGTTAAAGTTAAACCCAACTAAAAGAACATAACCGTTGTGCAGTAGTCAATGTGATGCAACATGATAGTTGCAGTAGTCAATGTGATGCAACATGGTAGTTGCAGTAGTAAATGTGGAGCAACATGATAGTTGCAGTAGTCAATGTGATGCAACATGATAGTTGCAGTAGTCAATGTGATGCAACATGATAGTTGCAGTAGTCAATGTGATGCAACATGATAGTTGCAGTAGTCAATGTGATGCAACATGATAGTTGCAGTAGTCAATGTGATGCAACATGATAGTTGCAGTAGTCAATGTGATGCAACATGATAGTTGCAATAGTCAATGTGGAGCAACATGATAGTTGCAGTAGCCATTGTGATGCAACATGATAGTTGCAGTAGTCAATGTGATGCAACATGATAGTTGCAGTAGTCAATGTGATGCAACATGATAGTTGCAGTAGTCAATGTGATGCAACATGATAGTTGCAGTAGTCAATGTGATGCAACATGATAGTTGCAGTAGTCAATGTGATGCAACATGATAGTTGCAGTAGTCAATGTGATGCAACATGATAGTTGCAGTAGTCAATGTGATGCAACATGATAGTTGCAGTAGTCAATGTGATGCAACATGATAGTTGCAGTAGTCAATGTGATGCAACATGATAGTTGCAGTAGTCAATGTGATGCAACATGATAGTTGCAGTAGTCAATGTGATGCAACATGATAGTTGCAGTAGTCAATGTGATGCAACATGATAGTTGCAGTAGTCAATGTGATGCAACATAATAGTTGCAGTATTCAATGTGAAGCAACATGATAGTTGCAGTAGTCAATATGGAGCAACATGATAGTTGCAGTAGTCAATGTGATGCAACATGATAGTTGCAGTAGTCATTGTGATGCATCATGATAGTTGCAGTAGTCAATGTGATGCAACATGATAGTTGCAGTAGTCAATGTGAAGCACCATGATAGTTGCAGTAGTCAATGTGAAGCAACATGATAGTTGCAGAAGTCAATGTGATGCAACATGATAGTTGCACTAGTCAATGTGATGCAACATGATAGTTGCAGTAGTCAATGTGGAGCAACATGATAGTTGCAGAAGTCAATGTGATGCAACATGATAGTTGCAGTAGTCATTGTGATGCAACATGATATCTGTCTTAGTGATGGTGGAAATGACATCGGGAAGGGCAGGAGACAGGAGCTGCTGAATAAGTACAGGTCAGCCATAGAAGTAGTTATGTCTAAGGGAGGGATCCCAATCATATGTAGCATTTTGCCTAGAAGGGGAGTGGGCAATGTATGGATGTCTATGTCAATTGGTATAAATTGCTGGCTGGACAGGTACTGCAAGGAACTTGCATTTCCATTCATTGATAACTGGGACAAATTCTATGGCAAACGTGATATGTATGCAAGGGATGGGGTTCATCTCTCTGGGGCTGGAGTGGCTGCATTAGCCAATTCGAATGAGGGGGTCATTGGAGACTTGTCTAGGACTTTAAACTGATAGATTATGGAGGTATGGGTGTTTGTGGGAAACAATCAGGCTGCTGTATTATGGTTGGAAACAGCAGATATTACCAGGATACCTCAGAGATATGTTTGAAAGACAATATTCAAAATAAAGTTGCCAGTAAAGGCAAAGCAATTGATCAACAAACAAAGAGATATAGTAGAGGGCAACGAGTGACTAGCTCCCTTAAGGTTTTCTATACAAATAGAAGGAGTCTAAGAAATAAGATAGATGAGCTGAGATTACTTGCAAGTGCAGATAATATAGATATTATTGCTATAACAGAGACCTGGTTCAACCTGAAAGATAGAGAAATGCCTTCCGAGTGCAACATCCAGGGTTATAAACTATTCCACACTGATAGGGTCAACAGGAAGGGTGGTGGAGTGGTGATGTATGACAGAGATAATTTAAATTGTTGTGTTAGACAAGATATAAGATTGTACAAGAATGGTATACAATACCGACAAGATAAAAATTAAGACACATGTGCAACATCTGGGTATCTTTATAGTAGACGTTTCGCCATCCAGTGGCTTTATCAATACAAAATTCTAGGACATAATTTGAAGAGAGTAGAACTATATACAAAATATGAGGTAATCAGTCCCTCAGCCTTGAAGTTGGTGGGTTCAGAATCTCCACACCAGCGGTGCTGAACCCACCAACTCCAAGGCCGAGGGACTGATTACCTCATCTTTTGTATATAGTTCTACTCTCTTCAAATTATGTCCTAGAATTTGTATTGATAAAGCCACTGGATGGCGAAACGTCTACTATAAAGATACCCAGATGTTGCACATGTGTCTTAAGATATAAGATTAGAAACATCGGACACAGAATCTGTTTGGCTACAGTTTCTCCAGGGTCGTGAAAAATTAATTTTGGGTGTGATTTATAGGCCTCCAAACCTTGATAGGGAGTGGAGTAAGCTGTTATGGGACGAAATTCATAAGGCGTCTAGATATGAAAATGTTGAGTTAATGGAAGATTTTAACTTTAGACAAATTGATTGGAACAATGTGACAGGAAATCTTGAGTCTAGTGACTTTCTTGATACGGTTCAGGATTGCTTTTTAAAACAGTTTGTGACAGAACCAACTAGAGGTAGCAACTTGCTTGACTTGGTTCTTGCCAACAAAGAATCACTAATTAATAATCTTTAGATTAATGATGAACTTGGGGAAAACGATCACAAATCACTTAGTTTCAATATATTATGGAATTACCCAGTAAATTGCAATCAAGTCTCTGTCCCAGAATTCCGCTTGGCCGATTTCATGGGACTGAGAAATTACCTGGGTTGGCTAAATTGGGATGACCTGACTATGGGACAGGTAGGTGGTGCTGGTTGCCAATATGACATGTTTCAGAGCAGTTCTAGCTGCCCAGACTACTTTTGTCCCGAGTAGGGAAATTAGATCTAACAAAAATGATCCCAAATAGATGAACACTAAATTAAAATATCTCAGTGGTCAAAATAGAGGCATATTTAGGCGTATCAAAAGAGGGGAAGGGCAGTTAAGAAATAAATAGATTCAATTAAAGAGAAATAAAAAAAAGGAATAAGAAAAGCAAAAAGGGATTATGAGGCTAAAGTCTCAAGGGATTCGAAGACTAACCCAAAAGAGTTCTTTCAGGTATACAGAAGTAAGATTAGGGACAAGATAGGCCCACTTAAGAGTAACTCAGGTCAGATCACTGACAGTGATAAGGAAGATTCTAGCGAAATTCCAGAAATAATAAATTATGTAGAACAGGACGATAATAAACTATGCACGATTGGGGTAACTAGTGACATGGTCTCGGACAAATAGAGAAATTAAAACCTAAGAAATCCCCAGACCCTGATGAACTGTTTGCAAGAGTTTCATAAGAATGTAAAGAGGAACTTAGCAAACCTTTGGCTAATGTTTTCAATATATCACTACAAACTGTCATAGTGCCTGATAAGTGGAAAATGGCAAATGTAATACCTATTTACAAGGCAGGTGACAGGTCCTTAGCTGCGAACTTTAGACCAATAAGACTTACCTCCATAGTGGGAAAATTTATGCATGCAATAATTGCCGAGGCAATTCGTAGCCATCTTGAAAGGCATAAATTGATTAATGAATTTCAACACGGTTTTACTAAGGGGCGTTCCTGCCTTACGAATTTATTATTTTTTTTCACTAAGGTTTTTGAGGATGTTGATCATGGTAATGAATATGATATTGTGTATATGGACTTCAGTAAGGCTTTCGATAGAGTTCCACATCAGAGGCTATTGAGGAAACTTAAGGCGCACGGAATAGAAGGAGAAATTTTTTCCTGGGTAGAGGCATAGTTGACAAATAGGCAGCAGAGAGTTTGCATAAATGGGAAAAAATCAGAATGGGGGCACATCACAAGAGGTGTTCCACAGGGGTCAGTGTTGAGCCCTTTGCTGTTCACAATTTACATAAACAACATACTTGAGGGAATAAATAGTGACATAAGCAAATTTGCTGATGACACCAAAATAGGCCGTCCAATTCATTCTAATGAGGACATTAGAGAACTCCAGGATGATTTGAATAGACTGATGCAGTGGTCGGTAAAGTGGCAGATGCAGTTTAATATAGACAAATGCAAAGTTCTAAACATTGGATAGGAAAATAACCATGCCACATATAAACTGAATAATGTAGATCTTAATACTACTGGTTGCGAAAAGGATTTAGGAGATCTGATTAGCAGTAATCTGAAACCAAGACAACAGTGCATAAGTGTTCGCAATAAAGCTAACAGAATCCTTGGCTTCATATCAAGAAGTATAAATAATAAAAGTCCTCAGGTTGTTCTTCAACTCTATATATCTTTGGTTAGGCCTCATTTAGATTATGCTGCACAGTTCTGGTCACCGTATTACAGAATGGATATAAATGCACTGGAAAACATACAGAGGAGGATGACAAAGTTTATCCCATGTATCAGAAATCTTCCCTATGAGGATAAACTGAGGGCCATGAATCTGCACCCTCTAGAAAGGCGTAGAATTAGCGGGGATATGATTGAGATGTATAAGTGGAAAACAAATAAATAAGGGGGATGTAAATAGCGTGCTGAAAATATCCAGCCAAGACAGGACTCGCAGCAATGGTTTCAAGACGGAAAAATTCAGATTCAGGAAGGATATAGGAAAGCACTGGTTTGGTAATAGAGTTGTGGATGAGTGGAACAAATTCCCGAGTACCGTCATAGGGGCTGTGACGTTGTGTAGTTTTAAAGATGGGTTGAATAAATACATGAGTGGGTGTGGGTGGGTGTGAGTTGGACCTGACTAGCTTGTGCTACTAGGTCTTATGCCCTGCTCCTTCCTTAAGTGGAAGTGACCTGACTAAGTGGTCGTTGGTCTAAGCCGGGGAATGACATGAACCTGCCTCGCATGGGTCAGTAGGCCTGCTGCAGTGTTCCTGTACTGAAAAGTGTTTTATGGGTGTGTGCAACAGAAGAGGTGTGAGAACACTACATACTTGGTAAACCACCGTGTGTGTGTGTACTTACCTTTTTGCTCTTACATAGTTATGGTTGCAGGAGTCGATTCACAGTTCTTGGACCCGCCTATTCGCTAGTAACTACTAGGTTCACACTCTCCTGAGCCATGAAATTTATCATACCTCTTCTTAAAGCTATGTATGGATCCTGCCTCCACTACATTACTCTCCAGATTGTTCCACTTCCTGAAAACTCTATGATGAAGAAATACTTCGTAACATCCCTGTGATTCATCTGAGTCTTCAACTTCCAATTGTGACCCCTTGTTGCTGTGTCCAGTTGTTGCTGTGTCCCCTTGTTGCTGTGTCCCATCTCTGGAACATCCTGCCTTTCTCCACCTTGTCACTTCCTCGCAGTATTTTATGTCGTTATCATGTCCCCCCAATTTCTCCTGTTCTCCAGTGTTGTTAGGTGGTGTGTGTGTGTGTGTGTGTGTGTGTGTGTGTGTGTACTCACCTTGTTGTACTCACCTAGTTGTGGTTGCAGGGGTCGAGTCATAGCTCCTGGCCCCGCCTCTTCACTAGTCGCTACTGGGTCACTCTCCCTGCGCCAAGAGCCTTATCATACCTCTTCTTAAAGCTATGTATGGATCCTGCCTCCACTACATCACTTCCCAAACTATTCCACTTCCCGACAACTCTGTGACTGAAGAAATACTTCTTAACATTCCTGTGATTCATCTGAGTCTTCAACTTCCAACTGTGTCCCCTTGTTGCTGTGTCCCATCTCTGCAACATTCTGTCTCTGTCAACCTTGTCAATTCCTCTCAGTATTTTATAAGTCGTTATCATGTCCTCCCTATTTATCCTGTCCTCCAGTGTCGTCAGGTCGATTTCCCTTAACCTCTCTTCGTAGGACGTATCCCTTAGCTCCGGGACTAGTCTTGTTGCAAGCCTTTGCACTTTCTCTAGTTTCTTTATATGCTTGGCTAGATGTGGGTTCCAAACTGGTGCTGCATACTCCAATATGGGCCTAACGTACACAGTGTACAGGGTCCTGAACGATTCTTTATTAATATGTCGGAATGCTGTTCTTAGGTTTGCTAGGCGCCCGTATGCTGCAGCTGTTGTTTGGTTGATGTGCGCCTCAGGAGATGTGCCTGGTGTTATACTCACCCCAAGATCTTTTTCCTTGAGTGAGGTTTGTAGTCTCTGGTCCCCTAGACTGTACTCCGTCTGCGGTCTTATTTGCCCTTTCCCAGTCTTCATGACTTTGCACTTGGTGGGGTTGAACTCCAGGAGCCAGTTGCTGGACCAGGCTTGCAGCCTGTCCAAGTCCCTTTGTAGTTCTGCCTGGTCCTCTTCCGATTGAATTTTTCTCATCAACTTCACATCATCTGCAAACAGGGACACTTCGGAGTCTATTCCTTCCGTCATGTCGTTCACAAATACCAGAAACAGCACCGGTCCTAGGACTGACCCCGGTGGAACCCCACTAGTCACAGACGCCCACTCTGACACCTCGCCACGTACTATGACTCGCTGCTGTCTTCCTGACGGGTATTCCCTGATCCACTGGAGTACCTTTCCTGTTATCCCTGCCTGGTCCTCTAGCTTTTGCACTAATCTCTTGTGTGGAACTGTGTCAAACGCCTTCTTACAGTCCAAGAAAATGCAATCTACCCACCCCTCTCTTTCTTGTCTTACTGCTGAGAGACCAAGTGACGTTTACACGTTTTGAATAAGTCACTAACAAACACACACACACACACACACACAGAAGAGACAAAAAGACAGACTGATTCATTTAGGCCCATTTTACCTCTCTACACATCACACAGATATGTATTGTTATTTGCAAAAATATATGCATACAGAGAGACCAAGTGACGTTTACACGTTGTGAATAACTTACACAAACACACACACACACTAGGTGTTCCACCACTCTCCTCCTGATAATCTTCTCCATGACTTTGCATACTATACACGTCAGTGACACTGGTCTGTAGTTTAGTGCTTCATGTCTGTCTTCTTTTTTAAAAATTGGAACTACATTTGCTGTCTTCCATACCTCAGGCAATCTCCTTGTTTCGATGGATGTGTTGAATATTGTTGTGTGTGTGTGTGTGTGTGTGTGTGTTAGTTACCATTTTGTCCTAGGCACATGTCGATTAGACACTAGGCCTGTTGTATGTATATGCGTGTGTGTGTGTGTGTGTGTGTGTGTAAGGAAACACTTCGAAATGTTTCTGCCCCGCCGGGAATTGAACCCGGGCCCTCCGTGCGTGAAGCTAGAGCTTTAGCCACCATGCCATCAGGGCGTGTGTACTCATCTAATTGTGGTTGCAGTGGTCGAGTTATAGCTCATGGCCCCGCCTCTTCACTGGTCGTTACTAGGTCCTCTCTCTCCCTGCTCCATGAGCTTTATCAAACCTCGTCTTAAAACTATGTATAGTTCCTGCCTCCACTAGGTCACTTTCCAGACTATTCCACTTCCTGACAACTCTGTGACTGAAGAAAAACTTCCTAATATACCTTTGACTCATCTGAGTCTTCAACTTCCAATTGTGACCCCTTGTTTTTGTGTCCCATCTCTGAAATATCCTGTCTTTGTCCACTTTGTCAATGTCTCGCAGTATTTTATATCGTTATCATGTCTTCCCTAACCTTCCTGTCTCCCAGTATCGTCAGGTCGATTTCCCATAACCTTTCTTCGTACGACATTTCCCCATAGCACCTGGACTAGTCTTGTTGCAAACCTTAGCACTTTCTATAATTTCCTGACGTGCTTGACCAGGTGTCGGTTCCAAACTGCTGCTGCATACTCCAGTATGGGCCTGACGTACACGGTGTACAGAGTCTTGAACGATTCCTTACTGAGGTGTTGGAACGCTGTCCTTTGGATTGCCAGGCGCCCATCTGCTGCTGCATATGGGCGCATGTACTCACCTAATCACCTAATTGTGGTTGCAGGGGTCGAGACTCAGCTCCTGGCCCCGACTGTGTGTGTGTGTGTGTGTGTGTGTGTACTCACCTATA
>WNWK01030233.1:0-5000 GCA_009830355.1 Cherax destructor
AGAGGCAGGATCCAAGCATACCTTGAAGAAGAGGTACGATAAGGCTCTCAAAGTCAGGAAATGGTGACCCTAGTAGCAACCAGCGAAGAGACGGGACCAAGAGCTGTGAATCGACCTCTGTAAGAACATTGACAGAACATTACACTCGTTTGCATCACTAAACACACCCAGTAACGATCAGTGAAGAGGCGGGGCCAGGAGCTGAGTCTCGACCCCTGCAACCACAATTAGGTGAGTACACGCATGAACAACTCACCTCAGGTAAACAAGACAACACACGTACACAAGACAACACACGTACACAAGACAACACACGTACACAAGACAACACACGTACACAAGACAACACACGTACACAAGACAACACACGTACACAAGACAACACTCGTACACAAGACAACACACGTACACAAGACAACACACGTACACAAGACAACACACGTACACAAGACAACACACGTACACAAGACAACACATGTACACAAGACAACACACGTACACAAGACAACACACGTACACAAGACAAACACGTACACAAGACAACACACGTACACAAGACAACACACGTACACAAGACAACACACGTACACAAGATAACACACGTACACAAGACAACACACGTACACAAGACAACACACGTACACAAGACAACACTCGTACACAAGACAACACACGTACACAAGACAACACTCGTACACAAGACAACACACGTACACAAGACAACACACGTACACAAGACAACACACGTACACAAGACAACACACGTACACAAGACAACACTCGTACACAAGACAACACACGTACACAAGACAACACTCGTACACAAGACAATACTCGTACACAAGACAACACACGTACACAAGACAACACACGTACACAAGACAACACACGTACACAAGACAACACTCGTACACAAGACAACACACGTACACAAGACAACACACGTACACAAGACAACACACGTACACAAGACAACACACGTACACAAGACAACACACGTACACAAGACAACACACGTACACAAGACAACACACGTACACAAGACAACACACGTACACAAGACAACACTCGTACACAAGACAACACACGTACACAAGACAACACACGTACACAAGACAACACACGTACACAAGACAACACACGTACACAAGACAACACACGTACACAAGACAACACACGTACACAAGACAACACACGTACACAAGACAACACTCGTACACAAGACAACACACGTACACAAGACAACACACGTACACAAGACAACACACGTACACAAGACAACACACGTACACAAGACAACACACGTACACAAGACAACACACGTACACAAGACAACACTCGTACACAAGACAACACTCGTACACAAGACAACACACGTACACAAGACAACACACGTACACAAGACAACACTCGTACACAAGATAACACACGTACACAAGACAACACACGTACACAAGACAACACTCGTACACAAGACAACACTCGTACACAAGACAACACTCGTACACAAGACAACACACGTACACAAGACAACACACGTACACAAGACAACACACGTACACAAGACAACAAACGTACACAAGACAACACTCGTACACAAGACAACACACGTACACAAGACAACACACGTACACAAGACAACACACGTACACAAGACAACACACGTACACAAGACAACACACGTACACAAGACAACACATGTACACAAGACAACACACGTACACAAGACAACACTCGTACACAAGACAACACACGTACACAAGACAACACACGTACACAAGACAACACACGTACACAAGACAACACACGTACACAAGACAACACACGTACACAAGACAACACACGTACACAAGACAACACACGTACACAAGACAACACTCGTACACAAGACAACACACGTACACAAGACAACACACGTACACAAGACAACACTCGTACACAAGATAACACACGTACACAAGACAACACACGTACACAAGACAACACACGTACACAACACAACACACGTACACAAGACAACACAGCTATGAATCGACCCCTATAACCACAAATAGGTGAGTACACACACACACCCACACACACACACCCACACTCTCACACATACACACACTCACACGTACACAGTATTGCACACTCACACAAGTACAAGACTGCACAACACACGCAGACAACACTGTGTTCAGTACTACACACGAACACAACAATACGCACACATACATAACAACACTAAATACAAACGCATCATCAGTACGCAACACTGACACACCACAAGTACTCTGTACGTATTTAATGTTGAGTACCATACATGTACTCAACATTATATACATACAGGATTAAACAACACATACTACACACACACACAAACATGCTACGCACAAACACGGACGTGGTTCACACATACAAACATACTCTACACGCACACAGATGTGAATAACAAAAGAAAGTGTAATGAACACTTGGCAATGCTCAACAAAACGCACATGGAGACAGAAACTCAAAAAAAACTAATTGTCCTGAAGAGGACCCCAGCAGGGGGTCGAAATATACAGACCAATTAATTTTCTCTCTTGATGTGGGGTTATTACTGAGTGTACGTAGATATGTTACACTCACACACAGGTAACATTATACCTTCTATCTTCAAGATGACACCTTGACAGAGATTGTGGAAAATTTCGTTTGATTTCCCAGACAAACCGTAGAAAAACTTAACGCAGTTGGGAGGAGAGGGAGAGGCGATGCCTACTGAGGCCAAGTGTCGCATTTATTCATTCTTAATTTGTTAGACTTAGCCTAGTAATAATGCCTCCACAAGCTACTGTATACCCTACCACTTATATGTATTTAAGCTAAGTTAGAGTTAGACAGAATTTAACTTAGTAAACTACACAACTCACATCCTGCACAATAAAACGCCCTGGGCACTCTTTCCCCACCAAGAGGGCACACGGGTACTGAGTTACCCTCAGTCACACTATAAGAGGAAGGACGACTCACCGGCGACAAGCCTCGTATAAGGATAACTCACCAACCTAACCAAGCCAGACAGTTGGCCGTGACTCAGCAGGTATTTCTGTGTACACCACAGAACATCTCCCTCCACGTAAGTACACGAGTCTTTGAATGTAGTCTTGTACTCTGTGACCACGTGCAGGGGGTCTTGTACTCTGTGTTCACGTGCAAGGGGTCTTTTATTCTGTGACCACGTGCAAAGGGTCTTAAGAACATAAGAACATAAGAAAGGAGGAACACTGCAGCAGGCCTGTTGGCCCATACTAGGCAGGTCCTTCACAATCCGTCCCACTAACAGAATATTTGCTCAACCCAATTTTCAATGCTACCCAAGAAATAAGCTTTGACAATTCTACCCACTCATGCGCGAGTTCCACTCAAATCCAACCCCTCTCACTCATGAATTTATCCAACCTAAATTTGAAACTACCCAAGGTCCTAGCTTCAATAACCCTACTAGGCAGACTGTTCCACTCCTCAACTACCCTATTTCCAAACCAATACTTTCCTATATCCTTTCTAAATCTAAACTTATCTAACTTGAATCCATTATTGCGGGTTCTCTCTTGGAGAGATATCCTCAAGACCTTATTTATATCCCCTTTGTTAATACCCATTTTCCACTTGTATACCTCGATCATGTCTCCCCTCATTCTACGTCTTACAAGTGAATGTAATTTTAGGGTCTTTAATCTTTCTTCGTAAGGAAGATTTCTAATGCTATGTATTAATTTAGTCATTCTACGCTGAATGTTTTCTAACGAATTTATGTCCATTCTGTAATATGGAGACCAGAACTGAGCTGCGTAATCTAGGTGAGGCCTTACTAATGATGTATAAAGCTGTAATATAACCTCTGGACTTCTGTTGCTAACACTTCTTGATATAAATCCCAGTAATCTATTTGCCTTATTACGTACGCTTAGGCATTGCTGTCTTGGTTTAAGGTTGCTGCTTACCATCACCCCCAAGTCCTTCTCGCAATCTGTATGGCTAAGTTCTACGTTATTTAACTTATAAGTGCTTGGGTTATGGACACTCCCGAGCTTCAGAACCTTGCATTTATCTACATTGAACTGCATCTGCCACTTTTCTGACCACGAATTAAGTTTGTCTAAATCTTCCTGAAGTTCTATGACATCTATGTTTGAATCAATTATCCTACCTATCTTCGTGTCGTCGGCGAATTTGCTCATATCACTAGTAATTCCCTCATCAAGGTCATTGATATATATTATAAATAACAATGGGACTAAGACTGATCCCTGTGGAACACCACTTGTTACAAGTCCCCATTCGGATTTAACCCCATTTATGCACACTCTCTGCTTCCTATTGGTGAGCCATGACTCGATCCATGACAGCACTTTTCCCCAATGCCATGAGCTGCCACTTTCTTTAACAGTCTCTGGTGCGGTACTCTATCAAAAGCCTTACTAAAGTCTAAATAAACAATATCGAATTCTTTATCGTGATCAACAGCCTCAAAAGCTTTACTGAAGAAGGTTAATAAATTAGATAGGCAGGAACGGCCCTCGTGAATCCATGCTGGGTATCATTAATCAAATTATGGTTATCTAGATGGCTTCTAATAATATCAGCTATAATTGACTCTAGTAATTTGCCTACAATTGAGGTCAGGCTTATTGGGCGGTAGTTTGACGGTAGTGACTTGTCCCCTGCTTTAAAATAGGAATTACATTAGCCATCTTCCACATATCAGACACTACACCTGTTTGAAGAGATAAATTAAAAATGTTAGATATTGGTTCACAGAGTTCCATTTTGCATTCCTTAAGAACCCTTGCAAAAAGCTCATCAGGACCCGGCGATTTATTTTGTTTCAGTCGGTCCAGCTGTTTCATAATCATTTCGCTAGTGACTGTGATATTACATAATTTATCTTCTTCTGGGCCTCTGTAAAAATTAATTACTGGGATATTATTAATGTCTTCCTGTGTGAAAACCGAGAGAAAATAATTAATAAA
>WNWK01030233.1:10000-22500 GCA_009830355.1 Cherax destructor
TGTGCAAGTAGCCTTTTACGAGGATTTCCGTAAAAGCTGCAAACGTTGCATTCGACTCAGTGAGGATGCCACGTGTAGACAGCCTGTACTGTCTGCATAGACAGCCTATGCTGTCTGCCAACCGAGCAAAATGTAGCCAGTAAGCCTACATGCCTAGTTCCCATAGTTTCCACCAGGGGGCAGGTCTCTGGGTGGGTATGCCCAGACCTACCTCCCTCTCACTCTCTCAGCTACCTTCACTTAGTCAACAGGCCTACTCCTCTCTCCCTCGCATGGGCATGGCCCTCCCAGGCCATGGGCACAAACACACTGCCTGTGTACCCTCACGTTATCGCCAATAAAGTAAGAAACCTCCGAAGCCTTATCATTCATCCACCTCCTTGCAAGAATGACACAAACGACTCTTGTTATACACGTACGTCATCATGAATAGATTATAACTAATAGGTCATACTAACTAGTCACCATTAACAAAGTATTACTTTAAGGTCAAAAGGTTATCACAAATTGGCTATTTCATATTTAAAAAAAAAAATAACCACAAATAGGTAACAACACACAAAGAACGAGTAAAAGAACGGAAAAGTTTTGAGAGAAACAGAAGGTGAAAAGGTCAAAGAGTTCTTTTAGTGACAAATGTCTAGTCACTAAAAAGGAGATTTGTGGTCTGGTCACACTACTACCAAATGATACCACTCTGGAGTGGGAGGAAACCCGAGAGGCAGACGAGAAGGAGAGAGAGTTAGGGGAAAGAAGGGTGGTGATTTTGAAAGAGGAAGAGAAGAGTGAAAAATTATATATAATGATGAATGATAACCATTACTTCTACAAAGTACAATTTACAATTGGTTCAGAAATTATTGACAATACTGACACACACTATAGAAAGCCCCTGGTTATGCAGAGCATTTCAAGCCGCTTTAAAATAAACTTAAAACTACTGGGTGAATAATTAATTTGGTTGACAAAAGTGCTAAAGTTTGCAATCTTTGACATTGACTCTAACATTTTGGTTTATGATTATATATATATATATATATTTTTTTTTTTTTGCAGAACAATTTGAAACGAGGAAGAGGAAGTAAGGAAGACTCCACTGATAACATCGACGCCTATCAGCAGACCGGTTGTCTCTATCTCTGTCTAGATAGTTGAGGTAGTGAAAAGTATAACAATGAAAGGAATGAGAGATGGATCACTGGGAGAGAGGAAAGAAAGGATAAAGAGTAGTAAAGAGTGAGAGGTGGGACAGGATGAGGAAAGTGGCAGAGGATGTGTGTGGAAGAGGTGTTTCAGAATTATCAAGAGGTATTAGGGGAAAGGGGGAGGGTGGAAACAGGCAGCGAGGAAAAGGGAAGAACCAGATAGTAGAGAAATGTTGCCGGCCCCTCCAGGAACTACCCTGGTGGTAGTTAGGATTCACGGGAGCTGCTCTAGCTCACTTGACTCCTGATTTCGTGAGCGCTTGTAAGAATCTTCCCTCTGAGTTACTCGGTACATTTTGGTTTTGGGTCATTTCTTTTTCTAGCCGTTACCTGTCTTGACTATTGGCCTCTGTCTGTTAACGTAAGAAAGTAATACTTTTATATTACACACATTAGAGGGGAGGGAGTAAAATATCTACACTCTAGAGGGAAGAGGGGGGAATTCTACACATTGGGTGGTGGGGGTGAGAGTTTTAAGTACTGTAAGGCCAGATTGTATTCGCTTCGACACTTCAATCATGGCTTTAGAATAATTACATAAATTGATAATCAAGGTGAATACGTAGCTTTTATTAGAATAGAGAATTTACGAATATCCTTAGTACAACAGTATTCTAGTCCAGAGAGTAAAAGTGGTTTAAAGAGAATCATCATTGGCATGGCATCCCTTGTTCTGAAAGATCTCATTATCCTTTTCATTTTCCTTGCAAATGTCATATTACAACATAATTTGTGATCCTTGAAGGTGAGATCCTCTGTCATTATCACTCTCAAGTCTTTCACATTTTTTTTTTGCTCCATTGTGTGGTTAGAATTTGTTCTATACTCCGTTCTAGCTATTATTTCCCAAAGATCCATAACGGAGTAACTAAAAATTTTCCTCATTGAACATCATATTGTTTAACGCAACTCACTGGAAAACTTGGTTTATATCCCTTAGAAGATGTTCCGTGTCCTCAGTGGATGACAATCATGCAGATTCTGTGATATAAATGATTTAGAAAAACGTGAAGTTGAAGAATTAGACACTTTTGTAACAACTTGGGATCTTGATACAGGGATTTTTTTAACCCATGCCTAACCTACAGGCATGACCTACTTACACTAGTGGAATTTTCCACTGGTGACCCCGCCTTCTGCTGCTTCAACTCACCTCTCTACAGTATATAAGTCACTCTCCGTGCATATGCTGTAATTTTCTGAACACAATGACTCAAGGCTGAGGGACTGATTACCTCACGCTCCTCATCTTCCATCTTCCATTCATCACTGTACCGGACTGAAGAAGCTTGGCGAAACGTTTCTGCAATAAGATTCCCAAATGTTGCAAAAGTGTCTAATTCTTCAGCATGCAGATTCTAGTAACGTCTGCAAAGGAAGACACCCCACTTTGCTTTACATCTCTGTGTCAGATAAGAGGATGAGGAACAGGATGGGGGCGGGTACTGTACCTTGTGGAACAGAGCTTTTCACTGTGGCACCCTCTGACTTGCCTCTGTTTACCATTATTCTATGCATTCTTTTGGTTAAAAAGTTAAAAATCCATCCTCCCACTTTTCCAGTTATTCCTTTAGCACACATTTTGTGCGCTATTTCGCCATCGCCTTTGTCGATGGCTTTCGCCCAGTTTGTGTATGCTACACTTGCATTCTGTTTGTCCTCCAGTGCATCTTAAACCATGTCTTTGTGGTTCAGTAGTTGCGAAACGTACGTAGTTTGTGCAATTGTTTGCAATCCTAGTGGTTGGTGAGACTGCTTCTTAGAACCCTTTTCAAAGAATTTTATAATGTCGGACGTTAGTGCTATCGTTCTATAATTCTTGCTATTGCTTTACTGCCTCCTTTGTGGAGTGGGGATGACTCCCGTGTCCAGGCTCCCTCTCCATAGCATACTTAAGGCAAGCAATAGTGGTTTCTTGCAGTTCTTGATGAACACGGAGTTCCACGAGTCTGGGCCTGAGGCAGAGTGCATGGACAAGTTATCAATAGTTTTTTTCAAAGTCAGATATAATTAGGGTTATGTCAGAAATTTGATATACACTGACAAGGTTTTGAGTCTCGTTCAGGAGAAATTCGTTCTGATTGTCGATCTTTAGTCTGATTAACAGCTCACTAAACACAGAGTCATACTGAAACTTCAGTATCTCAATTATTTCTTTGCTGTCTTCCAAGTAAATCCCATGTGGTTTTTTACTTCGTTTTTGGACTTCTTTCATCTTTCCGTTTCATTAATTGGTTTTAGCACCTTCTGTCTCTCCTGGATCCCGTATGAATCATTTAACTTAAGTTCAATATTTAATACTTCCCTAGTAAGTGCTTCATTATTACAGATTATCCAGCCTCCCTTGAGAAGCTCAGTGATTCTTCACCTTCGCCTGTAGAGGAAGCGTCTCTCTCTTACCACTTTACATCTTTTGTCTTTTTCCTTAGAGGACTGTGCCCTGAGCATACTTCGGCTGCCAAAGAGTTGATTCTCTCAAGACACTGGTTCGGATTTATGTTTTTTTTTTAAGATATCTTCCCAGCTTGTTTCATTAAGGGACAGAATTTACTTGATCTAAGTTGATATTTTTGGTGTTAAAGTTAAATATGGAGAATGCACCTTCATAACTGTTGACATTTTGCTGACTGGGACCCCTGTACATACAAGTCAGAACTTCGATTAGGTTGTGATCTGAAATAACTGCCTTCAATACTAGTATCAAGTAGACACTAGAAATATCTTCGTGTCTCTAGCCTGACATCTGGTTATAAAAGACCAGTCTACAATGGGACCCTGAAATAAGCTTCTACGGTTATCCTAGCTATGCACTTATGTGTCTCACCATGCTCCTTCCAGAAAATTGTCCAGTTACAAGAACATACTTTGCTCAAGGCATGATGACTTCTACACAAAACTACTTCTGTTTCCCAAAGCGACTCTTTGTTTATGGTTTACTCCTCGTAAATTATAAACAATGTCACCTGAACCAGCAGCCATCAAATCCCAGCCTCTGTTACCCAGCCTCGACTCTCACAAAACCACCTGTCATAACTCTGTTCTTTTTAAATGTGAAAAGGTGAATATATAACGTTAAATGTAGCTGGTCACTCTGCTGGTAAGATGACGCTTCCTCTAACAACTTGCATTTCCAGGCTGCAACGCTCCTTGCAAGTGCAAGTTGTTCGTGCAAGCGTCATCCCACCAGCAGTGACCAGCTACTCTTAACCTTACACATTCATCTTTACACAAAGTTATGAGAAATACGATTTGCTTAAACTCTCATGTTATTTTTACTTCTGTCCGCAACTCTGTCAACCCCTCCCCTCTAGTATGTAGAGTCCTTCCTCCTCCCCTCTAGTGTGTAGAGTGCTTCTCCTCTCCCCTCTAGTGTGTAGAGTCCTTCCCCCTCCCCTCCCCTCTAGTGTGTAGCCTTCCCCTCCCCTCCCTTCTAGTGTGTAAAGTCCTTCCCCTCCCCTCTAGTGTGTAGAGTCCTTCTCCTCTCCCCTCTAGTATGTAGTCTTTTCGCGTCCCCTCCACTCTATTGTGTAGAGTTCTTCCCCTCCCCTCCCCTCTAGTGTGTAGAGTCCTTCCACCTCCCATCTAGTGTGTAGAGTCCTTCCCCTCCCCTCCTCTCTAGTGTGTAGAGTTCTTCCTCCCTCCCCTCTAGCGTGTAGAGTTCTTCCCTTCCCCTCACCCTTCAATGACTGCTTCACCCCCTTCCCCTCACTGTCAGTTTATACCCGCTCTCATCCACAAACTGCCTTTTTCCCCTCATTGTCTGCCTCTTTTCTCTCCTTCCCATCATTATATGTCTTTTCCAACCCCTTCCCCTCACTAACTGCCTCATCCTTCCTCCCTCTCTTCCTCTGCCTCTTCCCAACCCTCCTCTTACTTATCTGCCTTTCCCCTCTCTCTTACGTGTCAGTCACTCCCCTCCCCTCCAACTTACCCCTCACCGTCTGCCCCTCCTCTTCCCCTTAATCAACCCCCTCCCTCCCCTCTCTGCTTTTACAGTCATAGACAAAAGTTTGAAGTTTCCCCTCGGTGTTATTTCAGATTTGCTGTGGTTTACTTGTGGTGTTTTTATGATTTATTTGTGCTTTATTTGTGGTTTATCTGTAGTTTACCTGTGGTTTATCTGCGGTTTTTACCTGTGGTTCACATGAGATTTACCTGTGCTTTACCAATGGTGTGCCTGTGTTTATCTATGGTTTACCTGTGTTTACCACTGGTTTACCTGTGTTTACCTGTGGTTTACATGATGTTTACCTTTGGTTTTCCTGTAGTTTACCTGTGGTTTTTACCTGTGTTTTCCTGTGGTTTACATGAGGTTTACCTATGGGTTTCCTGTAGTTTGCCTGTGGTTTTCCTGTAGTTTATCTGTGGTTTTAACCTGTGTTTTACCTGTGGTTTACCTGTGTTTTTACCTGTGTTTACCTGTAGTTTACATGAGTTTACCTTTGGTTTTCTTGTAGTTTTCCTGTGGTTTTTGTCTGTGGTTTACTTGTGTCTTATATGTGGTTTACTTGTGGCTTACCTGTGGTTTACCTGTGGTTTACTTGTAGCTAACCTGTATTTTACCTGTGGATTACCTGTTGTTTACCTGTGGATTACCTGTTGTTTACCTGTGGTTTACCTGTGGTTTACCTATGGTTTACTTATATACAGATGCGAGAGTTGTGAAGGCAGCAGCCTGGCTCTTGTTGCCTTCATTTTACGGAAATTATTTTGCTTTTGTTTTTTCCTTTATGGATATTTTGTGGTCGGCATCCTTAATTAATCTGTTCCCTCTTGTTTTTGTTTTGTTTCTTTGTTTATGGTTTCCCCCTCAACAATATTTGTTGTTGTTTTGGCCAATATGTTTGTTGCCTCTCTCTCTCTCTCTCTCTCTCTCTCTCTCTTTCTTCATTTCTTCATTTTCTATCTTCTTATTATTTTATATTTTTTCATCTTTTTCTCTCTTATCTTCATTCGTTTCTTTACTTTTCCTCTGAATTTCCATTTCCTAGGCTCTTAATTTACCTGCCTCTGCTGCTGCTCCTTCTAGTCTTCATTTCACATCACTCGCTGCTGCCTCCCAGTCTCACATTCATTTCTTGCATGCTCTGCCTCTCAGTCTTACATTCACGCTGCTGCCTCCCAGATTCCTTTCCCCCTTACATTCACCTCGCTGCTGCCTCCCAGTCTCCACATTCACTCGCTGCTGCCTCCCAGTCTCCACATTCACTCGCTGCTGCCTCCCAGTCTTCACATTCACTCGCTGCTGCCTCTCAGTCTTCACATTCACTCGCTGCTGCCTCTCAGTCTTCACATTCACTCGCTTGCTGCCTCCCAGTCTTCACATTCACTCGATGCTGCCTCCCAGTCTCCACATTCACTCGCTGCCTGCCTCTCAGTCTTCACATTCACTCGCTGCTGCCTCTCAGTCTTCACATTCACTCGATGCTGCCTCTCAGTCTTCACATTCACTCGCTGCTGCCTCTCAGTCTTCACATTCACTCGCTGCTGCCTCTCAGTCTTCACATTCACTCGCTGCTGCCTCTCAGTCTTCACATTCACTCGCTGCTGCCTCTCAGTCTTCACATTCACTCGCTGCTGCCTCTCAGTCTTCACATTCACTCGCTGCTGCCTCTCAGTCTTCACATTCACTCGCTGCTGCCTCTCAGTCTTCACATTCACTCGCTGCTGCCTCTCAGTCTTCACATTCACTCGCTGCTGCCTCTCAGTCTTCACATTCACTCGCTGCTGCCTCTCAGTCTTCACATTCACTCGCTGCTGCCTCCCAGTCTTCACATTCACTCGCTGCCTGCCTCCAGTCTTCACATTCACTCGCTGCTGCCTCCAGTCTTCACATTCACTCGCTGCTGCCTCCCAGTCTTCCATTCACTCGCTGCTGCCTCCCAGTTCACATTCACTCACTGCTCCAGTCTTCACATTCACTCGCTGCTGCCTCTCAGTCTTCACATTCACTCGCTGCTGCCTCCCAGTCTTCACATTCACTCGCTGCTGCCTCCCAGTCTTCACATTCACTCGCTGCTGCCTCCCAGTCTTCACATTCACTCGCTGCTGCCTCCCAGTCTTCATTCACTGCTGCTGCTCCCAGTCTTCACATTCACTCGCAGCTGCCTCCCAGTCTTCACATTCACTCGCTGCTGCCTCCCAGTCTTCACATTCACTCGCAGCTGCCTCCCAGTCTTCACATTCACTCGCAGCTGCCTCAGTCTTCACATTCACTCGCTGCTGCCTCTCAGTCTTCACATTCACTCGCTGCTGCCTCCCAGTCTTCACATTCACTCGCTGCTGCCTCCCAGTCTTCACATTCACTCGCTGCTGCCTCCCAGTCTTCACATTCACTCGCTGCTGCCTCCCAGTCTTCACATTCACTCGCTGCTGCCTTCAGTCTTCACATTCACTCGCTGCTGTCCAGTCTTCACATTCACTCGCAGCTGCCTCTCCAGTCTTCAATTCACTTGAGATGATTCTTCAAGTCTTAATACCAATCAGTTAATATGTATTTAGTATAATTTTAATATTGAGTATTAAACGCAGTTCTTATTATTATTATTATTATCTTTATTATTATTATTAGTTATATTATTATTATTATATTATTTTATTATTATATTATTATTATTATTTTTATTATTATTATTATTATTTATTATTATTATTATTATTATTATTATTATTATTATTATTATTATTATTATTATTATATTATTATTTTATTATATTATATTTTATTATATTATTTATTATTATTATTATTATTATTATTATTATTATTATTATTATTATAATCGAAATAATGCTACCCTCTGGGTCATACATTCACTAAACCAGCACCAGCCGAGGTCATTTTTAACATACTTGAGTGCGAGCTCATTATTACTGAAGGATCATGAAACTGACCAGGCTTATCTATCAACTAGCAAGGCCATATCTTCCTCATACATGACTAGCTAAGGCATGACTTACCTCAGGTACATAACTGAGCCAAGGCCATATCTTACTTCAAGGGTACATGAAACTGAGCTAAGGCCATGATCTTACTTCTCAAGGTACATGAAACTGAGCCAAGCCATGATCTTACTTCAAGGTCATGAACTGAGCTAAGGCCAATCTTACTTCAAGGTACATGAAACTGAGCCAAGGCCATGATCTTACCTCAAGGTACATGAAACTACCAAGCCATGATCTTACCTCAAGGGTACATGAAACTGAGCTAAGGCCATGATCTTACCTCAAGGGTACATGAAACTGAGCCAAGGCCATGATCTTACCTCAAGGGTACATGAAACTGAGCTAAGGCCATGATCTTACGTCAAGGGTACATGAAACTGAGCCAAGGCCATGATCTTACCTCAAGGATACATGAAACTGAGCTAAGGCCATGATCTTACCTCAAGGATACATGGAACTAAGCCAAGGCCACGATCTTACCACAAGGATACATGGAAGGAGGGTTATGTGATACAGCGGATAATGTCAGGGAGGAGAGACCAAAACTGAGCTCAGACTCCGGTAAAAGAATTTCAATGGATATAATTTAGATAACATTTTGTGCAGAAAAGTCTCTTGAATCCAATATTTAAAATGCCCGTCACTTCCTTTTGGGAAAATTTAGAATAAGAACCTTTCATGGTTACGATATTTCTTCTTGGTAGAATAAATTCCGGTAATTACAAGATAACCCAATGATATTTACTCACACTGATAATGTTATTTATTTACATTGATAATAACATTATTTATTTACATTGATAATAACATTATTTATTTACATTGATAATAACATTATTTATTTACATTGATAATAACATTATTAATAACATTATTTATTTACATTGATAATAACATTATTAATAACATTATTTATTTACATTGATAATAACATTATTAATAACATTATTTATTTACATTGATAATAACATTATTAATAACATTATTTATTTACATTGATAATAACATTATCACAGTGATTATGTTATTTATTCACAGTGATGTTATTTATTATTCACAGTGATGACGTTATTTATTATTCACACTGATGATGTTATTTATTCAGAGTCATAATGTTATTTGTTCAGAGTGATAATGTTATTTATTCAGAGTGATAATGCTATTTATTGACACTGATAATCAGTGTAGTTGTTTTATGTGTCAGAAGAATGTTAAACAAATCATGTAGAAATTATCTTGCATAGGAAACAGCTTAATAAATAACTCGTAGCTGTTTCCGATTTATTTTTATTATCTGTGTCATGAGTGACTGGGAAGTGAAGTGAACAATATTGGTGATACTATGAGTGAACAGATGAACAACCATCAGAGGCTGGTGGTGATGAACATGTGTGTTATCTCAGTGTTCAACAAACTCTTCAGATCATCAACATCTTCATCAAGTTTCAAATGGTTCATCAACCTCCAAACATTTATTATATGAAGGTAATTTAATAAATAGTACTTTAACTAATAGTACACGAATAATAATAATAATAATAATAATAATAATAATAATAATAATAATAATAATAATAATAATAATAATAAATAATAATAATAATAATAATAATAATAATAATAATAATAATAATAATAATAATAATAATAATAATAATAATAATAATAATAATAATAATAATAATAAATAATAAATAATAATAATAATAATAATAATAACTTCATTACAAATAGGTAATATTTAAAGTACGAAAAAATATAAGATGTAACATACCCCTTTTTACTGAAACTGTTGATATCACTGATATTTGGTTGGAGAGATGAGAGAGACGAGGGGAGTGTGGAAGGTCACAGATACACAACGCAAACCACGTCCCCAGACATTTACTGACCTTCTTTTGACCCCCAGCCATTTATCGACTCCTTCGATAGTCCCATCTGATCAAAAGTGTTATTCGAACATTTCGAGAATAAGGGTCCATTAGTATTATTTTGTAAAAACGGATGGATACGCTCCTTATACAAAGTCGTGGAGACAGAGAACTTCAAGGCTGCTTCTCAGACAAGGCTAAAGCTTTACCAGTGGGAAAAACGTTCGTACATGCTAATTGATATACCAGTAACTGACAGAGTACCAAGGATCAGTGTGCAGAAGATGGATCATGTAAGATGCTACTGAAGTCCACCCATGGTGAAACATTTAGCTGGAGAGAAAATTGCATATTTTGTTGTGCAGTGACAATTGTTGGCCCAGGGCACCCAGACTCAGATCCTGTGGTACTTGTACCAACAATTCTCGTTAGAAATACTATTGTGGAGCAATGCTACAGTCGGGCTGACTCGTGGGCAGATGAGGTTTAAACTCGACTTGAGGGTTGTATCAATTTGGTAGCAGCAGAGGGTAGATACCATCTTCGTTGCTATTATGCATTCATGCGTACCATACCAACCTTAAAACCTGTTGATTAACCAATGCATGATGACATGAATAACTGTTTTGAGGCATTGTAAAGAGAGCTTAATAATGAAGCCGAATTATACACTCTTGACCAATTTCACTCTAGCATGATCCTGTACTTAGTTCAATGGACACAGAGTGCGTCATTAGGTCAACTGAGAGACATCCCAATTGTTCAGTAGTACCTGACTGTTCCTTAGGATACGACCAACAACGGTCGACTAACGCCCAGGGACGGTGAGTGCTACGAGACCTCGCCTATATGTCTCGACCTGTCCAGGTTGAAAAAGCAGATGATGAAGCTACTGGAGCACTATAGTGATCACGTCTATTTTGCTGACATATGGTAGATTTCATTATCAATGACAAGTGGTATTCATAGGGGATAATTCTACACAAGAGCAGAGGATTGAAAATGCTGCTGTCAGGTTTGTTTATTTAGGCATTTATTCATGCAAGAGGAATGTTTGGTAACTTCAACATCTCCATCATATTAAACATTCACACAGTGGTCAGTTGATAATGTTAATCGCCAATAAACAAACGCATGCTGGAAAAGAAACATTCTATGGTATGGAATAGAAATATTCACCAAACAATTGATTAGTCAGAGCATTAAACGTAGAGTGAGAATAGAAGTTGATGAACCTGTTACAAATAAAGGGATACCAGTTGTCCATAAGCTCGGCCTTCAACATCAGCTCTCCCGGGAACAGTATTTGGACCATTATTAATTTTGCAGTTACCGTTTCACTCAAATGTCTTTTGGCAATCAGCGAGACTTCTCAACCGACCAGAGAATTTCTTACAGCAGATTGGTCAGGCTTCATGCAACATGTGTGTTCAGAGCAAATAATGGAAAAAAAAACTGTCATGAAGTCAGACGTAATCCTCTTCCCAGTCATAGATCTTAGTCTCTGCGATGAGACGTAAAATATGCGATAGAGTTTGTTACGGTCAAACTGGTGAAAGTCTTGAACTAAGATCAAAACAACATAAATATAGCATTAGAACTGGACAAGATTCTAATGCTCTGTTTATTCATGTGAGAGATTTTAACCATCCAATTGATTTTCAAAAGACTGAGAAAGTTGTATCAAGCAAGTCCATGGTTGACAGGAATATAATAGAATCATGTTTCATAAAAAGCAGTTTTGAAAATAATATGAATATTTCTTTTGATTTGTATAAATTGGATTCATTTATAATTAATAAAATTTGGGAAGAATTTAATGATACATTTGACAAGTAAAAAATCTTAATGCTTGGGTAGAGTATCAGGTGTTTCACAGAGTCGGGTGTTGTGACGCGACTGTGAAGTGTAGTCTTTCCCCGTTGATATCCCTTCTTGTTGATGTTTTGTTTTATAGTTTCTTGATGATGTGAGAAGTCACGAAAGCGTTGGAATTTCGCTATTTTTTCATAGTGGTTGTCTTGCATATATATATATATATATATATATATATATATATATATATATATATATATATATATATACATATATATATATATATATATATATATATATATATATATATATATATATATATATATATAAATATACGTATATATATATATATATATATATATATATATATATATATATATATATATATATATATATATATATATATATATATATATATATATATATATATATATAGAATATGAACAGATATTATATCATATCAGGAACTATAGAAACATGAAGAGGCTTATATAAGGGCAAGACTAACCTCACAGTAGCGTAACATCGTGCGATGTTACGCTACTGTGAGGTGTAGTCTTTGTTAGTGTAATGTGACTGTGAGGTGTAGTCTTGCCCCTTATATAAGCCTTCTTGTCATGTTTCCTTTTATAGTTCCTTGATAATGTGAGTAGTCACGAAAGCG
>WNWK01030234.1:0-23674 GCA_009830355.1 Cherax destructor
GTGAGTCTGGGGTGGGGGCAGTGCTTCTGCAATCTGGGGATGATAGGGTGCAGCCCTGTGGCATTTTTCTCTGCCAAATACCAGCCACCCAGAGGGCCTACTCTACTATAGAGAAGGAGGGCCTGGCTCTACTTCTGGCATTAGAGCATTTTGATGTCTACGTGTCGTCCTCTCAGGTGGTCTCCATCTACAGCGACCACAACCCTCTGGTGTATCTACAGAACATGAGAAACAAAAATACCAGACTCATGCGTTGGAGTATTAGGTGCAACCCTACAATATAAAAATTATACACATTGCTGGAAAATTTAACACAATAGCTGATGTGTTGTCCAGAAGTCATTGTATTTAGTTAGGATGTGTTAGGACTTTGGGTAGAACCAGCCCTTTTTTCCCCTAGTGGTGGGTTTTTTTAGCGGGGGGTGCCTGCTACCGATCGCAGGCACCTTGGACCTATGTTAGCCCTACCGTCGGCTGTCTCACTCTTAAGTTTAAAGCTGGACTTATGTCTCGAGAAAAGTTTAGCTTTAACTAATGAGCGGATGGTAGAGGGGAAAGGCGGTCCCATTATTATAATGTGCCATGGTGGCACTCACCCATTTGAGGTGGAAGCCTAGTCCTGAGCCCTCTTGGGGTGGGGGTGTTGATGCAAAGAGTATGTAACCTTTATTCGGAGCATGTTAACACACCCACATAGGCTCTCCAACCAGCGAACCATCGTTAAGGGTTTGGTGATGAGGCCCCATCATCAAATCAACGACTCGGTTCAGCCAATTAAATGCAGTTTAACAATGACAAAGGTGACGTGGTTACCACTCGCAGTTTGTCATTGGAATTCCTGCATAGAGCTGGTTGTGGAAAGTTGTCTGTCTTTTTGGCTGCTGCTTAGCCTAGACAACTGTGAAGTCACTAAACACTACTCCTTTGTATATAGTGTACATAGGTGTAAATAGCACTTTGTTATACTTGGTGGAGGAAAAGACAAAAGTCTTATATAATCACAATTACTTGGTGAAGGAAAAGATAAAAGTTTGGAATTAATCTAGCTGATTTTTGAAGAAATACAATTTCAATACATCTTCTACTGTGTTTCTTTGCTCCAAGCTTCCTTTACACTCAGGTTAACAGGCCATTGAACCTGAGGTTGTAATATGCTGCTATGTGTGACAATCTATGTAACTGTATTTGTGTATACCTGAATAAACTTACTCGAGCACATGTGGCGTTGTAAGTTAATTCAGGTACAGTGGACCCCCGAGTTTCGTAAACCCCGGAAATCGTACAAATATGTAAGTACAGTGGTCCCTCGGTTTTCGTGCATCTCCAAACTTGAACATTTATGTAAGTGTATTTTCGTAAATGCTGTTGCAAGTGTATTTTTGGGGGTCTGAAATAGACTAACTTACGTGACATTATTTCTTAAGGAAGTAAATTAGTTCGGTAATGGCACTTGAGCAGCATTCTGGAACGAATTTTCGGCGAAAACTGAGGGACCACTGTATAATATTGTAAGTGCTTGTGGAAGTGTATTTTTGGGGGTCTGAAATAGACTAACCTACGTGACATTTTTCCTTAAGGGAGTAAATTCGTTTGGTAATGGCGCTTGAGCAGACTTCAGGAGTGAAGTATTTATGAAACTCGGGGGTCCACTGTACAGTGGACCCTTGGTTATCGGCCATTCCAGTTATCAGCCATTTTGGTTATCGCCCACTTTTTTGGCCAAAATTCTATCCCGGTTATTGGCCGTTTTTTTGGTTATCAGCTGTATTGGACACATCCACCTGCCCAGACGCTGCATTCATGAGTCAGTCTGGCTGTGTCTCTGGGTGAGTGAGCAAGATTGTGCATTCATCCAAGCATTTCATTATAATCCATTGTTTTTTGTGGTTGTTTATTCAGTCCAACGGAGAAATAAGCCACCATGGGCCCAGAGAAACACATTACGTAGTACAGTGGACCCCCCGATTACGTGATTAATCCGTTCCAGAGGGCTTAACTTAAACCGATTCTATTTTCCCCTTAAGAAATAATGGAAATTCAATTAATCTGTTCCAGACACCCAAAAGTATTGAAATAAATATTGTTTACACATTAACTTACACAGAAAAGATTGATACATGTATATATAAATTATCACAAATAAATAAAACAGTATAATAACTTAACACTTACCTTTATTGAAGAGTTGTTGATGTGTGGAAGATGGAAGGAGGGGAGAGGAAGGAGTATGCTAGTGTTTGGAAGGGAAATCCCCTTCCATTAACCCTTTGGGGGTCCACAGGCCCTCTCCGAAACTCGTTCTCAGGGTCACAAATTTTTCGGGAAAAAAAAATATTTTTTCTTATGAAATTATAGAGAATCTTTTTCAGATCACAACGACACCAAAATTATGAAATTTGATCATAAACTAACGGAATTACGCATCGGCGATTTTGCCCACTTTGAGCCCTATTTTCGGTAAATTCCAATGTTTCAGTCTACTAAAATTATAGCTATTTCACTAGAATTCCATTTGTTCTATCAAATGAGTACAAGAAACAGCCAATTTACCGATTTCAACTACCCAATAAGGTGGTCAGAATTTTGCAATTTGGCCAATTTCACACAAATTTCAAAAGATGCCAATTTCAAAATTGGGTCCAGAATAAATGAGACAAACATTCCTGGCACTCAAATAACATTTTATCTGTTCATTAGTCACGTCTCCAGGCCCCTTTTACTTTACTTTCGCTTTCCATTTTGAATTTTTATTCTCACAAAAAATAAAAGATTTACTGTTATGTATACAACTGCATCATTGTAAAAATGGTATAAATAATATCAGCGGACTTGTGCAAGATTTGTTTACTTCTGAACATAGGCAAAAATCGAACATTTTCGCTACTTTGCGCTCAGTTTCAAGGTACTTGTCATCGTGAAACCAGTCAAAATTATCTCAATTTCTGTAATATATCATCCATTCTATCAAATGAGACTAAGAAAACGAGAATACAAGCATAAATATCATACGAAAATAGACTGCAAATTCATTGTTTTAAACCAAAAACACGGTCAGTTTTTTTTCCCTCATTATGCACTGTGTGGTGCAGGATTTTTTTTATAATGCGCACACTGACCGCACAGACCCATTCTCTCACATCTAGGCCTACCAGCCTGTTTCTGCTTGATTTGAGGGCGCTAGAATTTAGGCGTACTAGTACGACCAAAACCCTGGCGCGTAAGCCGCACTAGTATGGCCGAAACCCCGAAAGGGTTAACACTGCAGGTACCAAGTTCTTTTCAGGTGTTACTGTCCTCCTTTTTCTTTTAATGCCACTAGTACCAGGTTGAGAGTCACTGGACCTCTCTCTAACCAAAAATCTGTCCAGGGAGCTCTGTGTCTGGCGTTTCTTTAAAACATCCCTGAAATGGGACACCACATTGTCATTGTACATGTTGCCAGCACAGCCTGCAACAGCTTTGTTAGGGTGATAATCATCCATAAATCTTTGTACATTAGTCCATTAGGCACAAATCTTTTTAATCTTTGAAGAAGGCAATGTCTTCTATCTCTCTTCCTCCTCCTCCTCTGGACCATTTTCCTGAACTGTGGTCTGTTGCTGTTGCAGATGAAGCTCTTGCAGATCTGCAGTGGTTATCTCTTCATTGTCATCCTCCACCAACTCTTCCACATCCTCGGTACAAACCTCCATCCCGATGGACTTGCCCAGTGCCACAATTTCTTCCACAACAGGCTCAGGCTCAGGGTTCTGAGGCTCATCCCCAAAACCTTCAAAATCCCTCTCTGGGACACAGTCTGGCCACAATTTTCTCCAAGCAGAGTTCAAAGTCCTGTATGTCACTCCCTCCCAAGCCTTACCTATAAGGTTTATGCAATGGACGATACTGAAATGATCTTTCCAAAACTCTTTTAGGGTCAAATTAGTGTCTGAGGTCACATCAAAGCACCTTTGAAACATTGCTTTGGTGTAGAGTTTTTTAAAGTTTGAAATGACCTGCTGGTCCATGGGCTGGAGGAGAGGAGTGGTATTAGGGGGCAAGAACTTCACTGTGATGACCAGGAGCATTGTCCATTACCATGAGGCACTTGAGGCCCAATTTATTTTCCAGGAGATATTTCTTCACACTGGGGCCAAACATTTCATGGAACCAATCAAGGAAAATTTCCCTAGTGACCCATGCCTTACTGTTAGCCTTCCACATCACACACAAATTAGCCTTAGCGACACTCCATTCCTTAAACACTCTGGGATTTTCAGAGTGATACACCAGTAAAGGCTACACTTTAAAATCACCACTAGCATTACTACACAACATAAGAGTTAGCCTGTCTTTTATAGGCTTGTGTCCTGGCAGTGCCTTTTCCTCCTGTGTAATGTAGGTCATGTTTGGCATTTTCTTCCAAAACAGGCCTGTTTCGTCACAATTAAACACTTGTTCAGGTTTAAATCCTTCAGCCTGTACATAGCTTTTAACCCTTTCAGGGTCCCGAGGCCCGCTCCCAAACTCGTTCTCAGGGTCGCAAATTTTTCAGGAAAAAGAAATATTTTTTCTTATGAAATGATAGAGAATCCTTTTCCGATCATAATGACACCAAAAGTATGAAATTTGATGAAAAACTAACGAAATTATGCTCTCACAAAGTTAGCGGTATCGACGATGTTTACGCATCGGCGATTTCACCCACTTTGCGCCCTATTTTCAGCCAATTCCAATGTTTCAGTCTACCAAAATTTTAGCTATTTTGCTAGAATTCCATTTGTTCTATCAATTGAGTACAAGAAACCGCCAATTTAGCGATTTGAACTACCCAGTAAAGTGGTCCGAAATTGGCAATTTGGCCAATTTCACACAAATTTCAAAAGATGCCAATTTCAAAATATGGTCCAGAATAAACGAGACAGGCATTCCTGGCACTAAAATAAAATTTTATCTGTTCATTAGTCACGTCTCCAGGCTCCTCTTACATTACTTTATTCTGCCTGCCTATAAATACCCTTCCACTGTCTCTGTGTATTAGTGTGACTTTGTAAATGGTCGAAGTCGGGCCGAAACGTCGTCGTAAGCTCCTCTCTTTTATATGTGCGGGTTGTGTGTGTATTGTTCCAGTCACGGTATTGTGCCTTTTTTGTTAATAATAGAAGATTTTCTGTTATGTATACTATTGCATCATTGTAAAAACGGTATAAATAATATCAGCGCACTTGTGCAAGAATATTAGACTCACCAGTTGATGTGTATTGGACGCATGGCGTGATTTGTTTACTCTTGAACATCAGCAAAAATCAAACATTTTTACTATTTTGCGCTCAGTTTCAAGGTACTTGTCATCGTGAAACCAATCAAAATTATCTCTATTTCTGTAATATATCTTCCATTCTATCAAATGAGACCAAGAAAACGAGAATACAACCATAAATACCTTACGAAAATAGACTGCAAATTCGCTGTTTTAAACCAAAAACACGGTCAGAGGTTTTTTTCCCTCATTACTCACTGTGTGGTGCAGGATTTTTTTATACTGTGCACACTGACCACACATACCCATTCTCTCACATCTAGGCCTTCCAGCCTGTTTTCACTTGATTTGAGGGCGCTAGAATTTAGGCGTACTAGTACAGTAGAACGTCATTTAGCACGAGATTATGTTGCACGTTACCGGTATTTCACGATTTAAGATTTGCGACACATTATCATCTTACACGACATAAAGATGATATTACACGGTTCGGCAGGAGGGGAAAAATTTTGAGCGCATGGTTATTTACTGCCTAAGAATATTCATGCTTTGAGGAAAAGGGAATATGTTTTTCCTTTCTGCAAACTGTAAGTTTATTTAGATACATGGGGCCAGGAGCTGAGTCTCGACCCCTGCAACCACAATTAGGTGAGTACAGTTACATACATTATCATACATAGCAGCATATGTGTAGAGAACCTAGGATAACCCAAGTCAGTCAATGGAAATACTGTCACTCTGACTTTTTTGGGTTATCCTAGGTTCTCTACACATATGCTGCTATGTATGATAATCTTCGTAACTGTATCTGTGTATACCTGAATAAACTTACTTACAGTTTGTGGGAAGGAAAAACAAATAACCATTCTCACAAGCAGCCTTGTTGTTGTTCAGCGGGGGACACCACCGGCCATCCCTCCCCACCCACCCAGGACCCCACCATCCCAGCATTCGTACGTATTTTATACGCGTCACAGTGTTGCTCAGAGTGGCAAGAAAATGTATAACTTTAAGCAATTTAAGAAGTTTAGAATTAACGAGAAAGATTTATTAGACAAGACATAACCCGTGGCAGTAATGAAGTGTTACTTGTACTAAGAGGTAAACATAGTTTGTGACTGACTGACTTGACTGACTGACTTGACTGACTGCTGACTGACTGACTTGACTGACTGACTGACTTGACTGACTGACTGACTGACTTGCTGACTGACATGACTTGACTGACTGGAATGACTTGACTGACTGAATGACTGAATGACTTGACTTACTGACTGAATGACTTGACTGACTTACTGACTGAATGACTTGACTGACTTACTGACTGAATGACTTGACTGACTTACTGACTGAATGACTTGACTGACTAACTGACTGAATGACTTGACTGACTTACTGACTGAATGACTTGACTGACTTACTGACTGAATGACTTGACTGACTGAATGACTGATGAATGACTGACTTGACTGAATGGACTAATGACCTGAATGACTTGACTGACTGAATGACTGACTGAATGACTGACTGACTGAATGACTGACTGAATGCTTGACTGAATGAATGACTTGACTGACTTGACTGACTCACTTGACTGACTGACTTACTGACTTGACTGGACTTACTTGCTGACTTCACTTGACCTGACTGACTTACTGACTGACTGGGTGCTCTTCACTGACCTATATCCTGACTTGACTGACTTGACTGACTTACTGATTGACTGACTGCGACTTACGACTGGCACGACTTACTGACTGAATGACTTGACTGACTTACTGACTTGAATGACTTACTGACTGAATGACTTGACTGACTTACTGACTGACTGACTTAACTGACTTACTGACTGAATGACTTGACTGACTTACTGACTTGACTGACTGAATGACTGAATGACTTGACTGACTGAATGACTTGACTGACTGAATGACTTGACTGACTTACTGACTGACTGAATGACTTGACTGACTTACTGACTGAATGACTTGACTGACTTACTGACTGACTGAATGACTTGCTGACTGACTGACTTACTGACTGAATGACTTGACTGACTTACTGACTGAATGACTTGACTGACTTACTGACTTGCTGACTGACTGACTGAATGACTGAATGACTTGACTGACTTACTGACTGAATGACTTGACTGACTGACTGACTGACTGAATGACTTGACTGACTTACTGACTGAATGACTTGACTGACTTACTAACTGAATGACTTGACTGACTTACTTGACTGACTGAATGACTTGACTGACTTACTGACTGAATGACTTGACTGACTTACTGACTGAATGACTTGACTGACTGAATGACTTGACTGACTGAATGACCTGACTGACTGAATGACTTGACTGACTGAATGACTTGACTGACTGAATGACTTGACTGACTTACTGAATGACTTAAAGTTAGACACTCAGTACAACCATCGACTTCAGTACCAGAATCTCTTCCATCCACCTCAGCCCAGTAGGGCCACAGCATAACTCTCCACTCTCTTCACAATCATCCACAAACACCAGCACCCACAATTTAAGGTAAATACTAATATTTCTGTTACATTTGTAGTCTTAAGCAGTAAAAACAACATAATACATCACGATAATGAACTACAATTACATATTCACTTTTATTTTTGTAAGATCTGTTGGTCTAAAAAAAACTTGTTTGGCTTTTTGGGGACTCCCAGGAACGTAACCCTATTTTCCCATAAGTTCTGTTAATTATTTAACACAAAATTATCTAACACGACTTTTTCAGGAACGTAACTATCGTGCTAAATGACGATCTACTGTATGTCAAAAACCCTGGTGCGTAAGCTGTACTAGTACGACCAAAACCTTGAAAGAGTTAAATTCTTGCACGTTTTTTCAGCCACACTTTTGTCTGAACTGGCTGCCTCACCATGGCTTATCACACTATGTATGCCACTACGCTTCTTAAATCCGTCAAACCAGCCTTTGCTGGCTTGAAATTCGCTCACTTCAGCACTCGTTGCAGGCATTTTCTTGACAAGATCATCATGCAAGTGCCTTGCTTTTTCAGATATTATTGCCTGCATAACACTATCTCCTGCTAATTCTTTCTCGTTGATCCACACCAACAACAAAGTTTCCACATTTTCCAGTATTTGAGATCTCTGTTTTGTGATCATATTTGCACCTTTCGCAACAACAGCTTCCTTGATTTTTATTTCCCTTGGCTACAATGGTACCAATGGTTGAATAGGGTTTGCCATACAGAATGGCCAGCTCAGCCACACGCACTCCACTTTCATATTTTGCTATTATCTCCTTCAGTTCTACCGTATTTCTCACCCTCTTTACCACAAGGCTGGCACTAGGAGCTTTTTGCGGACCCATGGTGGCTTATTAGCAGTTGCAAGCACTAAAAACATTGGAATACAATGGAATACAAAATTCATTCAAGAAGCCTGCTCAAGTGCCATTACCGAATGAATTTACTTCCTTAAGAAATAATGTTACATAGGTTAGTCTATTTCAGATCCCCAAAAATACACTTCCACAAGCACTTACAATATTATACTTACATAACTGTACGATTTCCGGGGTGTTCGTTAGGCGGGGTCCACTGTAATGACAAAATGTATGGTATGAATGCGTGGGTGGCGGTCACTCGCTGGTAAACAATGGCACACTGACTCTAGATTGAGCGTTGTGCCGTCCCAGGGCACGCGTACGCGTCCAGGACAAATGACTTATTCCGAGAGGATCAACTTATACCGAACCAATATTTTTACGGAAAAATGTAACTTATTCTGAATTTAACGTAATCTGACACGAACTTAATCCGAGGGTCCACTGTACAGGTATCCCTCAACATTCGCGAGGGTTAGGGGATCAAGATCCTCGTGAATGTTGAAAAATCGCGAATGTTTGGTGCCCCAATATATTGTAGGGAAATATAATACAATACTGCTTCCTTAACCTATTGAACCATGAACAATCATAAAACACATATAAACATCGTAAAATAATGTACTATATACATGTTATTTTGACATGAGCTGGCTGTGAAGGGAGGCCTGTAATAGTATAATTATACAATACATATTTTATAGTGTTGTGAAGTGTCATGGGGAATCAAGTTACTGACACTGCTTCTTCTGCCTTTGCTGTAGCTCCGCCCACTTTGTAATGATGCCAAATGTTGAATTATATATGTATACATTAGAACAAAAAATGAAACTCCAACTTCATAACTTTATTTTAATTTGCATAACTCATATATTACAGAAAACAATAAAAAGTAAAATACACATACAACAAGTTAAGCTTACAGAAAAATACATTAAATTCACCATCTAACATCGTTATGAAGTGGGAGGAGCTATTGGAGGGAGGGAGAGGCGCAGTAACATTCAGTGTCTGGTGAGTCATGGGTGATGGATGTTAGCCTTATTGCTAATAAAATGTTGTGTAATTACACTAATATTAGTAATAAAGGTTATCTATCTATTACATTTATTCCAAATTGATATCAGAAACATGATAAATACCCTAGAACTGTAATAAAGATGCTGAAATGAATAATATATGCCATATTATATGAGGGGTGAGAGCAGGACCGCCGCCATATGAGATGTTTACATCAGGGTAAACATGCCTAAATCACTCCTGTCGTAAGAACAAATGCAAAAATAGCATTTATTGTTTTTATAATAATAATAATTTATAATAATTGATCTGGAGCACTTTAAATGTTATCAGTATATGGTAGCTGACATTTAGAGCACTCCACAGCAATTATTATTAATTATTATTATTATTATTATTCTTTTGATTATAATAATATTATTATTATTTCCCTACAATATATTGTAAGAAAATAATATTAATATTAATAATAATAATTATTATTATTATCTCCCTACAATATATTGTAGGGAAATAATAATTATAAATAATAATAATTAATAATAATTGCTGTTGAGTGCTCTAAATGTCAGCTACCAAATACTGATGACATTTAAAGTGTTCCAGATCAATTATTATAAATTATTATTATTCTAAAAATAATAAATGCTATTTTTGCATTTGTTCTTATAACAAGAGTGATTTAGGCATGTTTACCCTGATGTAAACATCTCATATGGCGGGTCCTGCTCTCTTACCCTCATATAATATGGCATATATTATTCATTTCAGCATCTTTATTACAGTTCTAGGTATTTATCATGTTTCTGATATCAATTTGGAATAAATGTAATAGATAGATAACCTTTATTTAGTACATTCATTACTTACTGCTTCCTTAACCTATTGAACCATGAACAATCATAAAACGCATGAAAACATAGTAAAATATTGTACTATATAGTACTACATACATGTTATACTGTAGTTTAATAACAAATAATGAACAAACAAAACACTCAGTGAGTGAGTGGTGGGTGGGCTGGCTTCTGGGTCGGAGGGAAGGTAGAAGGGACGCTCGGGTGGCGGGAAACTTAAATATGATTTGGTGGGTGGGAATTTGGCGGCTGGGAATTTGGCGGCCGGGAATTCGCGAGTGTGTGAAGCCCGCGAAAGTAGAAAACGCGAAAGTTGAGGGATACCTGTATATAAAAACATGCAATGATTATATGCGATGTATGCTTAATAATAATCACTCTTGGGCACATTAAATGTCTTATTTTAGGTTTTATATAAACATTTTCATTAATTCATCTATGATATTTTCTTCAAAATTATACAGTGGTCCCTTGGTTTTCGTTTGTCTCAGTTTTCGGTGATTTTTGGTTTTCGTGCACTTTTTTCGTGGAAATAATGGCTTAGTTTTCGTCGATTGGCTTAGTTTTTGTCGATGGTACGGAACCTGTCCAGTGCCCAGTGCACACATACAAAGCCCGCAAGCCCGCCTCCCATGCACATTGTCACGCAGTGTAGCATTGTTTATGGTTGAGTGAACATCATCCTGCAAGTTCATACAAAACATTTCTTAACAATCCATTGTTTTTGGCCCTTGATTATTGTGTGTGACTACTAAATAAGCTACCATGGGCCCAAAGAAAGCTCCTAGTGCCAGTCCTTTGGTAAAGAAAATAAGGAACACCATAGAACTGAAGAAAGAAATACAGTGGACCCTCGCTATTCGAACACTCCAAAACTCACCCTCATTCCAGAATGCTGTTCAAGTGCTGTTACCAAACGAATTTATTCCCATAAGGAATGGTGCAATTAGATTAGTCCATATCAGACCCCCAAAAATACACTTATAAAAGCACTTACAATAATAAACTTACATAAAGGGGTGAGTTTTGGAGTGTTCGAATAGCGAGGGTCCACTGTAATAGAAAAATATGATAGTAGCGTACGTATTGCCAAGCTCGCAAGGATATACAATAAGGCCCCATCAACCATCGGTTCCATTGTGGCGAAGAGAAAAGAAATCACGGAAGCTAATGTTGCGAAAGGGGTGAATACGATAACGAAACAGAGATCACAATCAATTGAAAATATGGAGAAATTGTTGTTGGTGTGGATAAACAAAAAATTCTTAGTGGGTGATAGTGTTGTGCAATCCATCATATGTGAAAAAGTAAGGCAGTTGCATGCCGATCTTGTCAAGAAAATGCCTGGAACCAGTGTTGATGTTGATGAATTTAAGGCCAGCAAAGGCTGATTCGATAACTTCAAGAAGTGAAGTGGCATACACAGAGTTGTAAGGCATGGTGAGGGTGCCAGTTCAGACAAACATGAGGCTGAAAAATTAATGCGTGAATTCAAAGAATAGGTACAGGCTGTCAAACCCGAACAAGTGTTTAATTGTGACAAAACAGGCCTGTTTTGGAAGAAAATGCAAAGGAGGACCTACATCATGCAGGAGGAAAAGGCACTGCCAGGACACAAGCCTATGAAAGACAGGCTAACTCTCATGTTGTGTAGTAATGCTAGTGGGGATTTCAAAGTGAAGCCTTTACTCGTGTATAACTTTGAAAATCCCAGAGTGTTCAAGAAAAACAGTGTCGTCAAGAGTAATTGTGTGTGATGTGGAAGGCTAACAGTAAGGCATAGGTCACGAGGGAAATTTTCCTGGAATGGTTTAATCAAGTGTTTGGCCTGAGTGTGAAGAACTACCTCCTGGAAAAGAAATTGGGACTCAAGTGCCTCCTGGTACTGGACAATGCTCCTGCTCATCCTCGAGACTTGGAAGACCAATTGTCTAAGGATTTCAGTTTTGTAACAGTGAAGTTCTTTCCTCCTAACATCACTCCTCTCATCCAGCCCACAGACCAGCAGATCATTGCAAACTTAAAAAAACTGTACACCAAAGCAATGTTTCAAAGGTGCTTTGATGTGACCTTAGACACTGCATTGACCCTAAGAGAGTTCTGGAGGGATCACTTCAATATCTTCAATTGCATAGGCCTTATAGATAAGGCTTGGCAGGGAGTCACCTCCAGGACGATGAACTTTGCTTGGAGAACGTTGAGGCCAGATTGTGTCCAAGAGAGGGATTTTGAAGGGTTTGGGGCTGACCCTTAGGAGCCTATGGAAGTTGTGGAAAGTATCGTGGCATTGGGGAATTCCATGGGGTTGGATGTGAGTGGCGAGGATGTGGAAGAGTTGGTGGAGGACCACAATGAAGATCTAACCACTGAAGAGCTGCAAGAGCTTGAGGTGCAACACCATCAAACCAGAACTTAGGAAATTGCTTCAGTGGAGGTGGAAGAGAGATGTAAGGTGCTCTCTTCAAAGATTAAGGAGATTTGTGCAATGTGGACCACAATGCATTCATTTGTGGAGGAACATCACCCTGACAAAAATGTTGCAATCCATCTTGGCAACATATACAATGACAATCCCTTGTCCCATTTCAGGGAAATTTTAAAGAGACGCCAGCAACAGAGCTCTCTGGACAGATATTTAGTGCCACAGGTGTGCAGTGACTCTAGCTGGTCCTAATGGAAGTAAAAGACAACGAAGGGAAGTGACCCCAGATGAGGACTTGGTACCTAGAGTCCTTATGGAGGGGGATTTCCCTTCCAAAGAATAGCCTCTCTTCCCTCTCCCCTCCTCCCTGTCTTCCATCCAGCAACATCAGTCTTCAATAAAGGTAAGTATCATGTTGAATGTTCACTCTTTTGTGCATGTAAATCTATCTTTAAGACCCCCCAAAAAAAAATTTAATACTTCTGGGTGTCTGGAATGGATTAATTGAATTTACATTATTTCTTATGGGGAAAATGGTTTTGGTTTTCGTCGATTTTGGTTTTAGTCGATCTCTCTGGAATGGATTAAACACGAAAACCAAGGGACCACTGTATAAGAAACACGTAACGTAGCATATAAACATGGAATGTTTATACGCTATCGAGTGGAGAGTCGGGTGGAGAGTAAACATTACATTTTCTCTGATTCAGCATTAGAGAAAACTGTGAATCTGGCGTCTAGTGCAGTCACCGCCCTTCATACGCGTTTGTTTACAATTCTCGGAATGAATTATTCATTACTTCTCCCTTTGTTTATGATGGCATCTAAAGGTAATTATTAGAAACAATTAAACTCAGTGAACATGGTAATAATATGGCTGTGTAGTGTAGCCCAGGGGTGGCTACATACATGTACTGTACCTACATCTTCCGCTGCCTACACTGACTTCCTACAAATAAATACTACTCACCTCTCGCCCTACATTAACCCTTAAACGGTCCAAACGTATATTTACGTTACCTCGCGCAGTGCCACGAATATTTTGAAAAAAAACAAAAATATTTTTTTATATAAAAATAAAGAGCACATTTTTGTAAGTGTTATAGGATAAAAAAAAAAGAATTTGGGTCAGTAGTTACCGAGATATGAGGCGGAGAAGTTGGCACTGGATGCTCACCTGACAGCAACAGGAGTCCCGCCACTTGCAGAATCGTTGCCGATATACCTTTTTTTTCACTTTTTTTATTATTTTATATAATTTTTATGTTCTCATAATCACAATTTACAGTAGTTCTTGTGATTTCATAGCTAATCTTTGTTCTGACACTAATATTAGGTACTGAAATTGTACTCAAATAATAATAATAATGATAGTGCATAAAAATAATAATAATAATGATAGTGAATAATAATAATAATAATAATAGTGAATAATAATAATAATAATAATAATAATAATAATAATAAGTGCATAATAATAATAATAATAATGATAATAATAAGTGCATAATAATAATAATAATAATAATAATAATAACAATAATAATAATAATAAAAGATTTGTGTCCCTGCCTTATCTCATCTGATCTCCATTAATGACTCTGGTGACATTTCAGAGAAGGGTGAGCCGTAGTCTTATCTCTTCTTATCAGTCCAGTAAATACCATGATGACATTTGACAGCTTACATTGCTTCCCTTTATTTGTTATGCAAACCTGTCTGTCTGTCTGTCTGTATCTGTCTGTGTGTCTGTCTTTCTGTCTGGCTGTGTGTCGTCTCCTTTCTGTCTGTTTGTCTCAGAGAGTAGCTCAAGAACCAACTGGTATTACGCAGATCACAAGCACATTATACAGTGGTACCCCGACTTACGATATTATTCCGTCAGAGAGGGCATATTTTAAGGCGAAACAATCGTTACACGAATCAATTTTCCCCATAAGAAATAATGGAAATAAATTTAATCCGTCCAAGACTTCCAAAAGTAGTTAAATAAAATATTTTTTAGAACTTTTTGACATTAAATAATACAGAATTTAATAAAGAATACCTAAATACACATGTAAATATTGTACAATAACATGTCACTTACATTTATTGAAGAGTTGTTGATGTGTGGAGGACGGGAGGAAGGGAGAAGGTGGAGTAGTATGCTAGTGTTTGGAAGGGGAATCCCCTTCCATTATCACTGCAGGTGGCAAGTTCTTTTCTGGGGTTACTGGCCTTTTTCTTTGAATGCTACACTCCCTGCATGCCTGCTACACTCCCTGCATGCCTGCTACACTCCCTGCATGCCTGCTACACTCCCTGCATGAATGCTACACTCCCTGCATGAATGCTACACTCCCTGCATGAATGCTACACTCCCTGCATGAATGCTACACTCCCTGCATGAATGCTACACTCCCTGCATGAATGCTACACTCCCTGCATGAATGCTACACTCCCTGCATGAATGCTACACTCCCTGCATGAATGCTACACTCCCTGCATGAATGCTACACTCCTGCATGAATGCTACACTCCTGCATGCCTACTACACTCCCTGCATCTTTGCTACACTCCCTGCATGCCTGCTACACTCCCTGCATGAATGCTACACTCCCTGCATGAATGCTACACTCCCTGCATGCCTACTACACTCCCTGCATCTTTGCTACACTCCCTGCATGCCTGCTACACTCCCTGCATGAATGCTACACTCCCTGCATGAATGCTACACTCCCTGCATGAATGCTACACTCCCTGCATGAATGCTACACTCCCTGCATGAATGCTACACTCCCTGCATGAATGCTACACTCCCTGCATGCCTACTACACTCCCTGCATGCCTGCTACACTCCCTGCATGCCTGCTACACTCCCTGCATGAATGCTACACTCCCTGCATGCCTACTACACTCCCTGCATCTTTGCTACACTCCCTGCATGAATGCTACACTCCCTGCATGAATGCTACACTCCCTGCATGCCTACTACACTCCCTGCATCTTTGCTACACTCCCTGCATGCCTGCTACTACACTCCCTGCATGAATGCTACACCCCCTGCATGAATGCTACACTCCCTGCATGAATGCTACACTCCCTGCATGAATGCTACACTCCCTGCATGAATGCTACACTCCCTGCATGCCTACTACACTCCCTGCATGCCTGCTACACTCCCTGCATGCCTGCTACACTCCCTGCATGCTTGCTACACTCCCTGCATGCCTGCTACACTCCCTGCATGCCTGCTACACTCCCTGCATGCCTGCTACACTCCCTGCATAAATGCTACACTCCCTGCATGAATGCTACACTCCCTGCATGCCTACTACACTCCCTGCATGCCTGCTACACTCCCTGCATGCCTGCTACACTCCCTGCATAAATGCTACACTCCCTGCATGCCTGCTACACTCCCTGCATAAATGCTACACTCCCTGCATGAATGCTTCACTCCCTGCACATTCTTTACATTCTTTACCACAGGCTTGGCACTAGGAGCTTTCTTGGGGCCCATGGTGGTTTATTTAGCAGTTGCAAGCACTAAAAACAGTGGAATAATGACAATATACTGGTATGAATGCGTGGGTGTGGGTGGGTGGTCGCTCTCACTTGTAAACAATAGCACACTGACGCTCCCTGGAGTGCGCGCTCAGCTGGGCGCCAAGCGGACACGTCCGGTACGAATGTCGTTACACGAAGCAAACATCGTAAATCACAGTCAAATTTTTTACGTTATAAATATCGGTTATCGAAAATAACGTAAAATGATAGCATCGTAAGTCGGGGTACCACTGTAACACTTTGTCTTGATTTTTTTAGTTATCCTAGGTAATTTACACTATGTATAATTGTATTTACGTATGTGTTCCTGTGAGATAGAGACAGATAGAGAAAGAGACAGATAAATACAGACAGACAGACAGAGATAGACATCCAATCAGGTATCCAGCTGACCAGCCAGCTTCTAGCCAGCCAGGTGGCCAACCAGCTGTTTGCCAGCCAGGTTCCCATGCAGGCAGGCAGCCAGCTGGCCTGCCAGCCTGCTGACATCACTTTCCACGTCAAAGGGGAGTGTTAATAGGACATGACATCAGTGAATCTATAGTGTATGCTGCAGTGTTTTCTCTAGCTGGCCCTCAATTTAGCTGGTGCTCCCACAAGGTACTAAGTGGTCCCAGATTTTTTTAATATGGCGCACACCGAGTGTTAAAACCCATTCTATGCTGACAAGGCATCTCAGGCCAATCGTGCCAAATTTGGAGGCAGGAAAAATAAAACGTAAAAATACGTTAGGGGCAGTAACAGTGCTAACGTAAATATACGTGTGGACCGTTTAAGGGTTAAGACTACAAATATTTTAAGGTAAGTAATGAATGTACTCATTGTTTTCTGTATGTAAAACTATAGTTAATCTTTAAAAAAATGTATTTTTTGTTAATATTTTTGGATGTCTGAAACAGATTAATTGGATTTACATTAATTCTTATGGGAAATATTATTTCGGTTTTCGGCCTTTTCAGTTTTAGGCCGACCTTCTGGAACAGATTAACGCTGATAACCGAGGGTCCACTGTATACACAAATACAGTTACATAGATTATCATACATAGCAGCATATGTGTGGAGCACCTAGGATAACCCAAAAAAGTCAAAGTGACTTATTTCCATTAGGGTCCCTGTACCCTATGGTACAATGTACCATATGGTATAATGTACTACATGGTACCATTGTGTGATATGGTACCACTGTACCGTATGGTACCATTGTGTGACATGGTACCATATGGTACCATTGTATCACATGGTACAATGTACCATATGGCTCAAAACCATAGAATTCCTCTTCAGATCCACTTTCATCAGTGTTAGAGCTACAACTTGGGAAGAGGAGAGTCCCAATTCACCGGGGAGTGAGAGCTTCCTTGCCACCAGGCGTGATGAACAAAGCGTACTGAGATGGCGTTCCCACAATGCAGTGCGAGTGCCCCAATTTTTTGTTTACTGTGCACACTGACCACATAGACGAGGGCATAGTCACTGGTAGGCGGGATTCCCCAGTGTAAGTAAGTCATACCCAAAGAGATGGGTTAGTTGTAGTAGTAGTCGTAGCCGTGAAGGTTATGTGCAGGTCCTCAGAATCGACTCCATGATGTTGCTGTGTCTGACAAGTTGTACAAGAAAGGTATACAATACCGACAATATGAAATTAAGACACATGTGACTATGCCCTCGTCTGCTACCGTCCCTTTCAGATGTCGCCTATTTAAGGCCAAGCCTCCTAACCTGATCTTCATATTCTCCAGACCTACGGTGCTGAATACACCAACTCCAAGGCAAAGGGACTGATTACCTCATCTTTTGTATATAGTTCTACTCTTCATATTATGTCCTAGGATTTTGTATTGATAAAGCCACTGGATGGCGAAACGTTTACTATAAAGATACCCAGATGTCGCACATGTGTCTTAATTTCATATTGTCGGTATTGTATACCTTTCTTGTACAACTTTACACCTGCTGCTGCCTGAGCACTTTTCACCTGCTGATGCCTGAGCACTTTACACCTGCTGCTGCCTGAGCACTTTTCACTCGCTGCTGCCTGAGCACTTTACACCTGCTGCTGCCTGAGCACTTAACACCTGCTGCTGTCTGAGCACTTTACACCTGCTGCTGCCTGAGCACTTTACACCTGCTGCTGCCTGAGCACTTTACACCTGCTGCTGCCTGAGCACTTAACACCTGCTGCTGTCTGAGCACTTTTCACCTGCTGCTGCCTGAGCACTTTACACCTGCTGCTGCCTGAGCACTTTTCACTCGCTGCTGCCTGAGCACTTTACACCTGCTGCTGCCTGAGCACTTAACACCTGCTGCTGTCTGAGCACTTTACACCTGCTGCTGCCTGAGCACTTTACACCTGCTGCTGCCTGAGCACTTTACACCTGCTGCTGCCTGAGCACTTAACACCTGCTGCTGTCTGAGCACTTTACACCTGCTGCTGCCTGAGCACTTTACACCTGCTGCTGCCTGAGCACTTTACACCTGCTGCTGCCTAAGTACTTTACACCTACTGCTGTCTGAGTCCCTAACACCTGCTGCTGCCTGAGCACCTAGCACCAGCTCCTGCCTGACCATTTAACACCTGCTGCTGCCTGAGCACCTCACACTTGCTGCTCCCTGAGTGCCTAACACTTACTGCTGCCTGAGAATCTAACATCTCACATTTGCTGCTGCAGAAGCACCTAATACCGCACACTCAACACCTGAGCACCTAACACCTCACACACTCAACACCTGAGCACCTAACACCTCACACACTCAACATCTGAGCACCTAACACACTCAACACCTGAGTATCTAACACCTCGCACACTCAGCACCTGAGCACCTAACACCTCATATACTCAACACCTGAGCACCTCACACACTCAATACCTGAGCACCTAACACCTCACACAACACCTGAGCATCTAACACCTCACACACACAACACCTGAGCACCTAACACCTCACACCCTCAACACCTGAGCACCAAACACCTCACACACTCAACACCTGAGCACCTAACACCTCACACACTCAACACCTGAGCATCTAACACCTCACACACACAACACCTGAGCACCTAACACCCTCAACACCTGAGCACCAAACACTTCACACACTCAACACCTGAGCACCTAACACCTCACACACTCAACATCTGAGCACCTAACACCTCACACACTCAACACCTGAGTACCTAACACCTCACACACTCAGCACCTGAGCACCTAACACCTCATATACTCAACACCTGAGCACCTCACACACTCAACACTTGAGCACCTAACACCTCACACACTCAGCACCTGAGCATCTAACACCTCACACACACAACACATGAGCATCTAACACCTCACACACTCAACACCTGAGCACCTCACACATTCAACACCTGAGCATCTAACACCTCACACACTCAACACCTGAGCACCTCACACATTCAACACCTGAGCACCTAACATACTCAACACCTGAGCACCTAATACCTCACACACTCAACACCTGAGCACCTAACACCTCACACACTCAACACCTGAGCACCTAACATCTCACACACTCAACACCTGAGCACCTAACACACACAAAGAGTAGTAGTCAACAGAGTAAAGTCTGAGGCAGCTACTGTGAAAAGCTCTGTTCCACAAGGCACAGTACTTGCTCCCATCCTATTCCTCAACCTCATATCAGATATTGACAGGGATATAAGCCACAGTGCTGTGTCTTCCTTTGCAGATGACACCCGAATCTGTATGACAGTGTCCACAGTTGAAGACACTGCAAGACTCCAAGCAGACATAAACCAAATCTTTAAATGGGCTGCAGAAAACAATATGAAGTTCAATGATGCGAAATTTCAATTACTCAGATACGGAAAACGTGAAGACATTAAAATCTCATCGGAGTACAAAACTAATTCCAACCACACAATAGAGCGAAAAACTAATGTCAAAGACCTGGGAGTGATCATATCAGTGGATCTCACCTTCAAGGACCATAACAAAGTAGCAATCGCATCTGCTCGAAAAATGACAGGATGGATAATGAGAACCTTCAAAACCAGGGATGCCAAGCCCATGTTGACACTTTACAGATCGCTTGTTCTATCTAGGCTGGAATATTGCTGCACACTAACTGCACCTTTCAAGGCGGGTGAAATTGCTGACCTTGAAAATGTGCAGAGAACCTTCACCGCACGCATAACTGAGATAAACCACCTCAACTACTGGGAACGCTTGAAGTTCCTAAACCTGTACTCTCTAGAACGCAGGCGGAAGAGATACATCATTATATACACATGGAAAATTCTCGAGGGCTTAGTACCAAACTTGCACACAAAAATCACTCCGTATGAAAGCAAAAGACTCGGCAGGTGATGTAACATCCCCCCAATGAAGAGCAGGGGTGCCACTAGCACGTTGAGGGACGACACAATAAGTGTGAGGGGCCCAAGATTGTTCAACTGCCTCCCAGCATACATCAGGGGGATTACCAACAAACCCCTGGCTGTCTTCAAGCAGGCACTGGACAGGCACCTCAAGTCGGTACCTGACCAGCCGGGCTGTGGTTCGTACGTTGGACTGCGTACGGCCAGCAGTAACGGCCTGGTTGATCAGGCTCTGGTCCAACAGGAGGCCTGGTCACGGACTGGGCCGCGGGGGAGTTGACCCCTGGAATTCTCTCCAGGTAGATTCCAGGTAGACACTCAACAAGACACAGACGGAGATATGATCATGTCTGGAGCCTCGTCGTCTTAATACATTATATTTCATGGCTCAAACTCTCTCTATGTATCATCTAGCACATGAATGTTGTATTGTAATAAAGGAAGGTGTCACTCACCTGTGTTAGAGAGCACAAACAGTGTTTATTGTTGGGTTTATCACACCCACGGAGAACCAACACAAGGTGTTGTTGTTGTTGTGGTTTACAGGGCCACTGACAGTGTACGTCGTATCGAGCCCTGTCTTCCGGCGCTCGGAAAGCCAACCTTGACCAATGTGGAAGGATAATATAATATATAATGTAATATCTTTATTTACTACAAGTACATGTACATGGTATACAGGCCTAGCTGACATCAATGACATAGTGGATATAGAAATCCACTTGTTATGCAGAGCATTTCGGGAAATTAGATCAGTTTTGTCCCAGGATGCGACCCACACCAGTCCACTAACACACAGGTACCCATTTTACACTGATGGGTGAACAGGGACAGCAGATGTCTTATGGAAACACGTCCCTAATGTTTTCCAGCTGTACCGGAGGGCGTTCGAACTCCAGACCTATGTGTGAGCTGAGTGCGCTAGCGATTATAAGAACATAAGAAAGGAGGAACACTGCAGAAGGCCCGTTGGCCCATATTAGGCAAGTCCTTCACAATCCATCCCACTAACAGGACATTTGTTCAACCCAACCCTCAATAGCGAAATGGTTATGAAACAAGTAGACCGTCTGAAACAAAATAAATCGCCGGGTCCTGATGAGCTTTTTGCAAGGGTTCTTAAGGAATGCAAAATGGAACTCTGTGAACCAATATCTAACAGTTTTAATTTATCTCTTCAAACAGGTGTAGTGTCTGATATGTGTCTGATAATGTGAGTAGTCACGAAAGCGCTTGGAATTCCTCTATTTTTTCATAGTGGTTGTCTTGCATATTTTGATATCACTTGTTTACTGTGATCTTTTTGCATATACAGTGAGGACGTGCCTAATGTACTCTCTGTGGATTGATCCATCTTTGCTCTGTGAAGACTTTTCTACTGTGCTCTCCGTTCTTAGCTACCTGAGATTGGATGATGGCTTCCCTCGACTACGAGCAACTGTATCTTCAACTGAAAGCGGAATTAACGGAAGCTAGAAGAGAAATTCAACGATTGAAGGGTATATGCAAGGATTATCCCCGGAACAATGTCGCCGATGATCAAACCAACGAATGGATGCTAGTCGGATCTGAAGGGACGAAGCTGAAGTTGAAGAAAATCCAGGAGACTGCTGTGAAAACCAGCAACACTTTTTCCTTGTTATCGGACGAATGTGAAGACATCCCAGCGAAGACCATCTCTACAAAGACCGTCGAGAACGTCATGCACACCGCCAGTCGAGGTTGGGGACAGTCAGATTAGGTTTATGGATAGGGAATTTTGTCTTAAGGATAGGAATAGGAGGCAGAGGGTGTGTTATCCTGGGGCTGGGATGAAGGATATTGTTAGCCCTGGTAGTGGGCGTCTGGCTGCCGAAGCTGCCCCAAGGTGCACCTGCCTGCGGCTAATGGCAATTGTAGTCGCAGGTTGGGCCGCAAGTGTGGCAGACTTAGCCGCCACACCCACCGCATCATTCCCAGCAAGGTCGATGTGGCTTGGTATCCAATTGATCGTTGCTTGCCGGCCCTGCTCGTCAAGTGAGTGTAGGTCTCTTCTGATGGGTTCTCTGTGGACTGAACCACTTTTGCTCTGTGAAGTGAACCAAGATGCCGTCCATTGAGCAACTTTACCAGCAGCTTAAGGAGGAATTGAGGGTAGCGAAGCTTGAGATACGACGATTGACGGAGGAAAACAAGAGGATTCGTAGTAGTCCTCCTGTTGTGAGTCCTCAGGTCAAGAAGGGAACCTGGGCAGTGGCCGGACTTCATGGAACGAAGTTGAAGATCAAGAAAACGAATGGAGAGTTAGAAACGATGAAGAAGAAAGAGACTGCTGTGGAAACTGTTGTGGAAACATCGAATGCCTTCTCCGTGCTACCCGATGAATGTGAGTCGACTACTGGGAACGTCACGACAAACGACACAAAGGAAGGTAAAAACATTGTTGTTGTTGGGGATAGCCAGGTTAGGGGGATATGGATGGACATTCTGCTTGAAGGATAAAGGGGTAGGGGACGAAAGGGTTTTGTTTTCCTGGGGCTGGGATGGAGGGTATTGTTAGCCGTCTGGAAAGACATCATGAGAGGAATGGGAGCAATCCTATTATCTGTCTCAGTGCTGGAGGGAACGATTTCCCGGCGTAGGAGTGAGGCCTGACTAACAGATTAAGGGCAGCAATAGAAAATAATTAGGAAGAAGGGGGGGAACCCTGTCATATGTAGTATTTTGCCAAGGAAGGGGTTGGAGATGAATGGCTGTCCAGGGCAATTGGTGGGGCAATTGCTGGCTGGACAAACACTGTAAGGATAATCAGTATCATTCATTTGCAACTGGGACCACTTCTATGGGCCCAA
>WNWK01030235.1:0-23673 GCA_009830355.1 Cherax destructor
TTACTTCTACTATTAATACTACTACTACTATTACTACTACTATTAATACTACTACAACTAGAACATCTGAGTAGACCCGGGACACCGGGTGGGCCGAGGGACCCGGAGGACCCAGGTGGGACCAGGGAGGTACCGGAGGGACGGAGGGACCCAGGAGGGACCGGAGGACAGGAGGACACGGAGGGACCCAGGGAGGGACCGAGGACGGAGGAACCGAGGGACCCGGGAGGGACCCAGGAGGGACCCGGGAGGGACCCAGGAGGGACAGGAGGCCGACCGGGAGGACCCGGAGGGACCCGGGAGGTACCCGGGAGGGACCCGGAGGGACCGGGGGGACCCGGGAGGGACCCGGAGGGACCCGGAGGGACCAGGAGGGACCCGGGAGGGACCCGGAGGGACCCGGAGGGACCAGGAGGGACGGGAGGGACCCGGGAGGGACCCGGAGGGACAGGAGGGACCCGGGAGGGACCGACCGGAGGGACCGGGAGGGACCCGGAGGGGACCCGGGAGGGACCGGAGGGACCAGGAGGGACCCGGGAGGGACCCGGGAGGGACCCGGGAGGGACCCGGAGGGACCCGGGAGGGACCGGGAGGACCCGGGAGGGACCAGGGAGGGACCCGGGAGGGACCCGGGAGGGACCCGGAGGGACCCGGGAGGGACCCGGGGACCCGGGAGGGCCCGGGGGACGGAGGGACCCAGGGAGGGACCGGAGGGACCCGGGAGGGACCCGGAGGACAGGAGGGACCCGGAGGGACCCGGGAGGGACCGGGAGGGACCCGGGAGGGACCCGGGAGGGACCGGGAGGGACCAGGAGGGACCAGGAGTCCAGGAGGACCAGGAGGGACCGGGGGACCCGGGAGGACCCGGAGGGACCCGGGAGGGACCCTGGAGGGACCCGGGAGGGACCAGGTGGGACCGGAGGGACCCGGAGGGACCCGGGAGGGACCGGGAGGGACCGGGAGGGACCCGGGAGGGACCCGGGAGGGACCGGGAGGGACCCGGGAGGGACCGGGAGGGAAACCGGGTGGGACCCGGGAGGTACCGGGTGGGACCGGAGGTACCGGGAGGGACCGGGAGGGACCCGGGTGGGACCCGGGAGGGACCGGGAGGGACCCAGGGAGGGACCCGGAGGACCCGGGAAGGACCCGGGGGACCGGGAGGGACCCAGGAGGGACCCGGGAGGGACCCAGGGAGGGACCCGGGAGGGCCCCGGGAGGACCGGGAGGGACCGGGAGGGACCCGGGAGGCTAAACACTGTACTCACCTAGTTGTGGTTGCAGGGGTAGAGTCATACCTCCTGGCCCGCTGTGGCAGTGGCATAATCTTAGCAAGGTTATGTGATGTGTTGTTGGCTTCACAGTATGTAATTTGCAGGATGGTCATGCAGGGCAGGCAGGGTCAGGTGGGGTGGCATCCCCAGGGCACCATGCAGGGCAGGCAGGGTCGGGTGGGGTGGCGTCCCCAGGGCGTCATGCAGGGTGGTAATGCATGGCAGGCAGGGTCAGGTGGGGTGGCGTCCCCAGGGCATCATGCAGGGTGGTCATGCAGGCCAGGCAGGGTCAGGTGGGGTGGTGTCCCAGGGCATCATGCAGGGCAGGCAGGGTCAGGTGGGGAGGCATCCCCAGGGCATCATGCAGGGTGGTCATGCAGGGCAGGCAGGGTCAGGTGGGGTGGCATCCCCAGGGCATCATGCAGGGTGGTAATGCAGGGCAGGCAGGGTCAGGTGGGGTGGCATCCCCTGGGCATCATGCAGGGTAGTAATGCAGGGCAGGCAGGGTCAGGTGGGTTGGCGTCCCCAGGGCATCATGCAGAGCAGGCAGGGTCAGGTTGGGTGGCGCCCCCAGGGCATCATGCAGGGTCAGGTGGGGTGGAGTCCCAAGGGCATCATGCACAACGATGGCTCCTGTCCAACACTGAGGAAATTTATGTTATTTTGGGGTTTTTCCCAGAAGGACATCTTGTAGGTGGATGTTACGCCCTTTTGGTCATTTAATTAATGTGTAATTTCGGCTTTTTCATGTAATATTATATTATTGGTTTCTTTATTAATAGCTAAAATAAAGGTTCCTTGCTTTATAATATTATCTGGCCATGAATTATTTATTTGTTGTTAGGTAGGATATTTTGTAAACCTGCAGTGTTTAGTTTCTTATATTGAATTACCTAGTGGTCGTTTGTACCTCACAAACTCTCGCTTATTCCGAGGTGACGTCAAGCCAGGGAGTTTTACTCATGGCAGTTCATTCCCACCTCTAGGAGAAGCAGCACCAGCTTGGAGCTCTCTTAATCTCTCTGTACAAACTCCAGGAAAACCTTTGGTCTTGGATCTCTCGATTGGAAGAGAGAGGATGTTGGATTACTTCCATGCGGATTACACCTGTATGGTTATCCCCCTCAGAGAAGCAATTGCACAAAGAAACTAAGTTGGCCTTGTATTCCGGCTGAGGTCTCGTGATAGTCTCGTACCAGTTCCTGCTGTTGTGAAGTGATGTGTATTTAATTACTGAGGAAGTAGAAGAACCTCTTGCTTAATTTACGGTGTTAAGAGATCTAAGTGATATATTGTGGTTGTGGATCATGAAATTATAGTGACTGTACATATATATATAGATATATATATATATATATATATATATATATATATATATATATATATATATATATATATATATATATATATATATATATATATATATATATATAAGTGTGGTAGGAAAGGCATATCTGAATTATTCATGTCTCACCTATGCGTAGGTGCTTTTATTAAATATTTAATTTACTAAGTACTCCTAGCAGCTTAGTATACTGAATAAAATCTGGATAAAGCACTATAGAACTTATTCACCTTGTGTATACCTAAAAGTGGAAAGAAAACTTGTGATATCCTTTACCTTACTACACGTTTGTTATGAGAAGCACAAAGTAGTCTACAGGCCATGATTGTAACAAGTGGGGGCCTGTCCGGGAGATGAACCCGGGACCTCTAGGAGAAGCAGCACCAGCTTGGAGCTCTCTTAATCTCTCTGAGGGGTATAACCATACAGGTGTAATCCGCATGGAAGTAATCCAACATCCTCTCTCTTCCAATCGAGAGATCCAAGACCAAAGGTTTTCCTGGAGTTTGTACAGAGAGATTAAGAGAGCTCCAAGCTGGTGCTGCTTCTCCTAGAGGTGGGAATGAACTGCCATGAGTAAAACTCCCTGGCTTGACGTCACCTCGGAATAAGCGAGAGTTTGTGAGGTACAAACGACCACTAGGTAATTCAATATAAGAAACTAAACACTGCAGGTTTACAAAATATCCTACCTAACAACAAATAAATAATTCATGGCCAGATAATATTATAAAGCAAGGAACCTATATTTTAGCTATTAATAAAGAAACCAATAATATAATATTACATGAAAAAACCGAAATTACACATTAATTGAATGACCAGTGGACGGTGTAGAGAACCCGGCATAAGGTTTATTTAAAGGCGTAGAAAGGTAACGCTGCAGGGCTGTATTGAGACTAAAATAGATTGAGAGGATTGTGGGGCCGTCCGATGGTTTCGTCTAAGCTGGTGTTAAGAGCCACGTAAGTTCCCAAGTCTTCTAAAAATATGCTCGTTTTTCCTTTATAATCTACCTTGTCCATAATTACTATCGCATTTGCTTTGTCTGTTTCGTAAGGTGAAGTCCAGGATCTTTCCTTAATTCATGGTATAACTTAACAAATCTCTGATGACAATTGTGTTGGAGAGGTCTGAGCAAAGTTCAGTTCCTTAAGGTGGCTGTGTAGTGGTACTCTGGAGTCTAAGTTGAGTCCAAGAACGAGGGTGTTGTGTGTGGTGGTGGTGGTTCTGAGTTGCACAGGTAGTGGGGGTGCGTGTGGCTGTGGTTTTCAGTTCTACAGGTAGTGGGAGCGTCCCTTTGGGAAAAAGGGACGACCCCCTTTCCCATTGTATTTCCCAACGACTAGTCGTGTCGACCTCGCGTTGTGTTCTGAGTGCTAAGTATCCTGTGTTTCTGTGTGCGGTGAGTTGTGTAATGTCGTCTGCATATGCTGGTGTAAGTATGTTTGGGTATACTGGGTCTGGAGTGTCACTGGTGTATAGTGTAGGTGAAAACACAGTGCCTTGCGGGACTCCTGCGTGAAGGTGTAGTAGTCGGAGAGGGAATTACTGAACTTTATTCTCATTGTACGACCGTCTGGGTCTACGAAGCCGCAAAGCAATTTTTTTAACATTTTGGGGAAGGTCAGTATGACTGCTTTACTTGTAGTTGAGTCCCGCCTGACGGACCGTATTGAAGGATTTCTATACATCCTTGACGACTAGGACTGTCGTACATCCTTGGACCTTACTGATATGAATAAAGTCCGGAATGATGTTGAGGGTTTTGTGTGGAGCGGTGTTGGCGCCAGCTGAATTGTTGGTCTGGAAGGTGTTGGTCTCAAGATGGGTCCTAAGTTGTGTGTTGTCTTACCTATGTTATTCAGGGTTTCTAGTAGGATGGTAGACCTGTAGTTCCTCGGGGTCAGTCGGATCTTTCTGTGGTTTAGGAATGAGAGTGACAGTCGCATATTTGAAGAGGGAAGGCCAGCAGCCTGAGGCAAGGCAGTGGTATACAGGCTGTAAGGTCAGAGATGACAGTCAGGAAGGTGTCCGAGAATATAATGAGGTCACATACTCCAGGTGCTTTACGGGTAGGTAGGTATAAGTTCGTCAGGAAACAGGACGAGTGTTTCCTGACGCGGGTCTTAGATGATGACCCACAGCTGGAGCTTTTGGTCATCTGACCGAGGCCTTCCGCTGGCTTTCCGGTGAATTCCTTTAATAATTATGGTAATGATTATAACCTTTTCTTATGTGCTCTAAGGGCAAGTCATGAAATTAGAGACTTAAAAATAAAAAAATTAATTTTGTTATTTTTTTATGAGGCGATCGATCTATTGAGTTTTAGTTTAATGTTTATGGAGGTTTCAATTTTTGTTTTTGATACCAAAATGGGAAAATTGATAGGTTAAATTTTGATGTTGAAATTAGGTTTTGAAATGAGAGGAAACGTGTATGAGGCTGGTTGTCCCAGAACAAGTGGTACCACTTAGTTCATGTGGCACCACTTACTTCATATGGTACCACTTACTTCATGTGGCACCATTTACTTCATGTGGCACCATTTAGTTCATGTGGTACCAATTAGTTCATGTGGTATCACTTAGTTCATGTGGTACCAATTAGTTCATGTGGTACCACTTAGTTCATGTGGCATCACTTAGTTCATGGGGTACCAATTAGTTCATGTGGCACCACTTAGTTCATGTGGTACCACGTAGTTCATGTGGCACCACTTAGTTCATGTGGTACCAGTTAGTTCATGTGGCATCACTTAGTTCATCATGTGTTACCAATTAGTTCATGTGGTACCACTTAGTTCATGTGGTACCACTTAGTTCATGTGTTACCACTTAGTGCATGTGGTACCACTTAGTTCAAGTATGAGCACATAAGCAAAACAATCCACTGGTGGAGGGTGAAACATTAGCTGGAGGCCTTTCACCTGCCAGGTCTTCATCAGGAGCTTAACAGTCAAAGAAACAAATATATTATAAAAATACATCAACCTTCACCTAAAATCAAAAATCAAAATCTTAAACACCTGACTTTCTCAAACAGTCAAAGAAACAAATATATTATAAAAATACATCAACCTTCACCTAAAATCAAAATCAAAATCTTAAACACCTGACTTTCTCAAATTTTTTTTTTTTTTTGCATTTTAACCATTGAATATCTTACCCAACAATTATAATATTAAATCGAAATTCTATGTCAATTTTGGTGCAGAGAAAGACAATAGATTCATGACAAAGTTACATACATTTTTTTATTTTTTACTGCAGCGTCTGGAGAGAAAATTTTGTGTTATCCTTAAAATAAACAATAGATCACATTCTACTACAGTGGAACCTCCGTTGTCGAACTTAATTCGTTCCAGGTGTTGGTTCAACAACCAAAATGGTCGACAACCAAAGCAACTTTTTTCATAAAGAATAATGTAAATAGAATTAATTGTTCCAGACCCCAAATGACAATATATAATAATATATTAAAAATGTACTAACTACTACAAGAAACTTTAACTGAAATACTCTACAGTAAATGAAAATTTAAGTGCCTCTTACCTGTCAGAGGAGAGTTAATGGCATACTGGAAGCAGGAGATGGAGGGGGATGTTACTGCTTGGCAGGAGAGTCACCTATTAATATGTCAGACAACTGTCCTTCTGGTGTTATTTGTCTTCTTTGTTTCTTTTCACCACTAACACCTTGTTCTGGCTCACTGGTTCTTTGTCTCACTAAAAACCTGTCCAGTGAGGTTTGTTTTAGGCTCTGTTTTAACACTTGTTTAAATTGAGACATTACAGTGTCATTGTACAAGTTAAAGAGACAGATGGCCACTGCTCTGTCTGGATGGTATTTTTCAGTAACTTCCTGCACTTCACGCTGCCATTTAGCACATATTTCCTTGACAAGTGCAATGGGCATGTCATCCCTTCCCTCCTCTTCCTCTGATGACAGCTCCTCCACTGCAGTCTGTTGCTGCTCCTTCTGAAGGTCTGCAAGTTCTTCTGTGGTGAGTTCAGTTCTATGCTCCAACTCCTCCACATCATCTTCAGTCACCTCTAGACCCAAGGTCTTTCCCAGGGACACAATATCCTCTACCAGCTCAGGCTCTTCTTCGAAGCCTTCAAAATTCCTGGCTGCCACAAAGTCAGGCCACAATTTCTTCCATACTGACTGCATGGTAATGGAAGACACATTCCCCAGGCTTTCATCTCTTTATCCTTTGGACCCATGATGGCTTATCTCACAATAAAATGGCACCAAAACCACAAAAATAAAAAAAAAGTTCACAAGGTGCACAACAAAAGCTCAAGAGATGTTTACAGCAACGCGAGTTAGTGGCTATACTGACTCACACCCCACGCTCTCCACCCATTGTCCAGTACACGAGTTATCTACGCCCACCACCTCACCATTGTCAGCCAGGAGTTAGTGGCTATACTGACTCACACCCCACGCTCTCCACCCATTGTCCAGTACACGAGTTAGTGGCTATACTGACTCACACCCCACGCTCTCCATCCATTGTCCAGTACACGAGTTAGTGGCTATACTGACTCACACCCCACGCTCTCCATCCATTGTCCAGTACACGAGTTAGTGGTTATACTGACTCACACCCCCCGCTCTCCACCCACTGACCAGCACACGAGATAGTGGTTGTACTGACTCACACCCCACGCTCTCCACCCATTGTCCAGCACACGAGTTAGTGGCTATACTGACTCACACCCCACGCTCTCCACCCATTGTAAAGTACATGAGTTAGTGGCTATACTGACTCATACCCCACGCTCTCCACCCACTGTCCAGTGAGCATTGTATGAGCATGTGACCTGAGTTACTTTGTCCCGTTCGTAGTTCCGTATTTGCGAAAACTTGACCGTCGACAACCAAGAGAATGTACGAAAACCAGGACATTTTTCTCGAATTCCTCGTTTGAAAACCGATTTGTTCGACAAGTAATGCAGTCGACAACCAAGGTTCCCTGTATTATTACAGTGACGCAATAGATAATAATCTATTATAAATAGTAATATATTATGAAGAATAGATCCTGAACTATTATAAACATAGAAATAAGCAACACAATAGACCACATGCTATTATTAATACTAATATAGAGGCACAATAGATCATAATTTATTATAAATCATTATGTATTATAAACAATAGATCCTAAACTATTATAAACATAGAAATTATAAATGTATTCTAACCTAAGAATTTTTTAAATAAATAGAAAGAATTCTATTTGATGTTTGTCTAAACCTTGTAATAGAGAATAGCTCTGAATCTATTAGGCCTTGGAATAGAAAATAGCTATGAATCTATTAGGCCTTGGAATAGAAAATAGCTCTGAATCTATTAGGCCTTTGTAATAGGCTTAGAGAAACTCAAACTATTTAAGATTAGTTAACTCTCCCCATACACTCATACACCCATACACTCATACTCTCATACACTCATACTCTCATACACTCATACTCTCATACACCAATACACTCATACACCAATACACTCATACACCAATACACTCATACACCAAACACCTATACACTCATACAATCATGCACCTATACACTCATACAATCATACACCTATACACTCATACAATCATACACCTATACACTCATACAATCATACACCTATACACTCATACAATCATACACCCATACACTCATACAATCATACACCCATACACTCATACACTTATACACCTATACACTCATACACAGCCAGTTTAACTCCCAGAACTTCTTTATAAAAGACTGTAATAACATCAGGTAGGGACCAGGTGTATATACTACCACGATAGGTATATACACCTGGTATTTGTATAAGTCTATATAAACTGAATAGTATACTTCTCTAAGTTAATATATACCAAAAGATGTATATTTCAGCGTATATACACTGGAGGGTGCATATTTCTCAGTGTGTGTATATACACGGATAGGTATATTACTCAGTGTATATACCATGAGAGGTGATTATTTCTCGTAGTATATACATCCAGAGCTGAGAAGTGTATATTTAAGTGTATATATTATGTGAAGTGTGTATATCTCAGTGTATATACACTGATTATAATGTGAGTGTGCATATCTCAGTGTATATACACTGATTATAATGTGAGTGTGTATATCTCAGTGTATATACACTGATTATAATGTGAGGTGTGTATATCTCAGTGTATATACACTGATTATAATGTGAAGTGTGTATATCTCAGTGTATATACACTGATTATAATGTGAGGTGTATATATCTCAGTGTATATACACTGATTAAAATGTGAAGTGTGTATATCTCAGTGTATATACACTGATTAAAATGTGAAGTGTGTATATCTCAGCGTATATACACTGATTATTTACACTGATCACTATTTTAGGTATTAAAATGTTCTTGATCATTGTGTAGTAGATAGACTTTAAACCCCATTAACCAACCAGTACTCACCTAGTTCTCACCTAGTTGTGGTTGCAGGGGTCGAGTCACAGCTCCTGGCCCTGTCTCTTCACTGGTCGCTACTAGGTTACTCTTCCCGCTCCATGAGCTTTATCATACCTCTTCTTAAAGCTATGTATGGATCCTGCCTCCACTACATCACTTCCCAGACTATTGCACTTCCTGACAACTCTGTGACTGAAGAAATACTTCCTAACATCCCTGTGATTCATCTGAGTTTTCAACTTCCAACTGTGACCCCTTGTTGCTGTGTCCCATCTCTGGAATATCTTGTCTCTGTCCACCTTATCGATTCCTCTCAGTATTTTATATGTCGTTATCATATCCTCCCTATCTCACCTGTCTTCCAGTGTCGTCAGGTCTCCTTAACAACCCTCCTGTAGGAGGGTCGTTAAGTAGATAGATTTTAAGTAGATAGATTTTAAGCCCCATTAACCCACCAACCTGTCATAACGATCCTCATGTAGATAGACTTTAAACCCCATTAACCAACCAGTCTTAATGACCATCGTGTAGCAGATAGACTTTAAACCCCATTAACCAACCAGTCTTAATGACCATCGTGTAGCAGATAGACTTTAAACCCCATTAACCTTCCAACCTGTCGTGGGGGTCTGATAATGAGTTCGGATTAAGTCTTATACTTCCAGTGTTTTTATTGATACGAATCTTGTAAGGTACGTGTCCACGTCCTGTCTTGTTCATATATAAACCACAACTGATGTTCTGGACACTCAAAGAAACAGACTTTGGAAAAAACTTCGGTCAAGTCGGAATGCGCCAATGATTTTAATGCCCAAGAAAGACTGTACTTGGCGTCCGTTGATTCCAGGAAGATGGATGATAGAACGGTTCCAAATCGTTTTTTATTTCCTGTTCTTAGTGACTTGTTAAACAATATATGAAATATGGAAGTCTTCTCTACCTTAGACTTAAAGTATTAGACATGGGCACCTCTGGGTGTCTTTATTGTAGACGTTTCGCCCTCTAGTGGCTTTATCAATACAGATTCAAGGACTTAATTTAGAAGATAGTAGATATATATACAAATTCAAGGTATAGAATTTGTATTGATAAAGCCACTGGAGGGCGAAACGTCAACAATAAAATTACCCAGATGTTGTGCATGTGTCTAATTCTTTATCTTTTTGGCATTGTATACTATTCTTATATTACCCTAGACTTGTTACAAGGGTTTTGGCAGGGTTTTGGTTTCTCTTCCTGAGAACAGCCAAGACCTAGCAGCCTTCTCCACCCCCTACAGGTCATTTTCTTTTCCCAAGAATGGCCTTTGGCTTGCGCTTTTCACCTATCACATTCTTGACATGATGCAATTGTCATGTCGGATGTGGAAACGCATCTCAAGAGACCAAATTTGGTACTTGGATTTGAGAAGTCAATCTAAAGATAAAGCTGTCTAAATGCCAGTTCCTTAGATCACAGATCAAGTTCCTTGACCACAGTAACTGATGATTCCATAAGACCATTCATAAGCTTAGTAGGTTTCTACTGAGCTTCCATTGCAAATTTTTCTTCCATTGCAACTGCAATGAGTAGCTTAAGAAAGGTGTTCCTTTCACTCGGACCTTCCAATAAGAAAGAACATTCCGAATATTAAAAGATAAGTTAACTTTGCCTCAGTGTTAACATTGCCAGATTTTAACAAATCTTTCTAGCTACAGATGCTGACTCCCTCAGAAGGGGCCGTCCTAGTTGTATTTGCTAGCCGAGTCTAAACCAAGGCTGAACTAAATTATTCTGTAATGAACAAGAAGCATTAGCTATAATTGGTCTTTAAAGCACCTACTTACTTATTATTATGAACCAGTACCTAATCCATGTCTTGTCAGATCATGCTCCGCTGATTCCATTGTTCCAGAATAAAGAGTCAACTGGATGATTAGCCTGATGGTTCTTGACCATACAAGACTTCAACCCCACTTTTTGCACACTTGCCTGGCACACTGGCACACTTGCCTGGCACACTTGCACACTTGCCTGGCACACTTGCACACTTGCACACTTGCCTGGCAAGTGGAATGTAGTCACAGATGCTTCGTCGCGGCACATTACTGCAGTTGTAGTTGATCCTCCATTAAGAATGCTCCAAGAACAGGTCTAACATGGTCTTGTGTAATTTGATTCCTGTTGAAGGAAGATCTAACTCTCTCCGTGGAACCATCAGCTCCCATCAGTGACTTTGCCTTGAATCAAGATTTGCTGTATTGCATAGCCGTACTTGGTACTCCTAACCGAAGAGTACATCAGTTAGTTGTTCCAAAGTGACTAGTGAATGTAACCCTAGTTAACGATGTGCCAGGTATTGCACACCCTGGTACGGATCGTTCTGTCAAACAAGTCAGGTTGCAGTACTTTTGGCCACATAGCAATGGAGTACGTTAAGAAAAGCAACGTTTTGCATGCAACGAAAAGGTTTATGTTGGTGGACCAAATCCCTTTCAGGTTCACCCTACTACCAGTGAACCTTGGAAAAGAGTACAGCTTGACTTGTTGACAACCATTTCACACGATACTATGAGTTACTAACTATTGTGATGAGACAAATTATCTGCAGAAATAGTACTCTTATAACAGATAATGGAGGCGAATTCTGTAATGAGATTGTTGAGAAGTCTGTGTTTTGTACCAGAACATTAAGTCCACTGCTCTCGCCATCCTGCCAGTAACTACTTACCTGAAATGACCAACAAGAAAGTACTTGAGGAATTACACACATGTGCAACATCTGGGTATCTTTATTGTAGACGTTTCGCCCACCAGTGGCTTTATTAATACAATACAGGGATATAATGTGAAGAATTATATACAAAAGATGAGATAATCAGCCCCTCAGTGTTGGAGTTAGTGAAGAGTACCGTTGGTACTCTTCACTAACTCCAAGAGTACTGTTGGTACTCTTCACCAACTCCAAGACTGAGGTGCTGATTATCTCATCTTTTGAATACAGTTCCTCACATTATGTCCTTCTGTTGTACTGATAAAGCCACTGGTGGGAGAAACGTCTACAGATAAAGATACCCAGATGTTGGACCTGTGTCTAATTCTTCATCTTGTTGATAATGTATGCAATTTATGAACAAGAAAGTACTGTATGCCTTTATTATGACCCATTACTTGCAACAGCAACGAGGTACAAAGCAATACCTGATGGTAGATGATACCCCACATTATGCCTTGTATAAATAATAATATCTTTATTTCTACAAGTACATGTACAAGGTATACAGACCATAGCTGACATCAGTGACATACTAGTATATAGAAAGCCCCTTGTTATGCTGAGCATTTCCCGCAAATTAGGTCAGTTTTGTCCCAGGATGCGACCCACACCAGTCCACTAACACCCAGGTACCCATTTTACTGATGGGTGAACATAGACAATCGGAATTAAAGTCGACTCTAAAGTCAGGTTAACTAATTTCAATAAGAGGCCTGCGATGCCTAAGCTTGACCTAGAGTTTCTTGGTCACTGTTGAGGCGTTGAACATGTAAGTGCAAATGAATACAAGGTTAGAGACATCAACAGTGGTCGGTATAAAGAGTCATTCCTAGAACAGAGGAAGTTAGTGTGTTATGATGCTATTGAGACTTGTAATGGCCAGACTGGTGAGCCACAGCCCGACAACACTTTTGACCCAGTACCCTCTGTCTCTAACAGTCTGGCACAGTTACTGACTGCTGCTACCCTTTGACTGACACAGTTACTGACTGCTGCTACCCTTTGACTGACACAGTTACTGACTGATGCTACCTTTTGACTGACACAGTTACTGACTGCTGCTACCCCTTGACTGACACAGTTACTGACTGCTGCTACCCCTTGACTGACACAGTTACTGACTGCTGCTACCCCTTGACTGACACAGTTACTGACTGTTGCTACCCCTTGACTGACACAGTTACTGACTGTTGCTACCCCTTGACTGACACAGTTACTGACTGTTGCTACCCCTTGACTGACACAGTTACTGACTGTTGCTACCCCTTGACTGACACAGTTACTGACTGTTGTTACCCCTTGACTGACACAGTTACTGACTGTTGCTACCCCTTGACTGACACAGTTACTGACTGCTGCTACCCCTTGACTGACAGTTACTGACTGCTGCTACCCCTTGACTGACAGTTACTGACTGCTGCTACCCCTTGACTGACACCTTTACTAAGAACGCCCCAGGAATCAGTCAATACCACTGGTGTTGATTCCCCTCACTCACGACACTTGACTGAGTTTGACCCCTTGACTGAGTTTGACCCCTTGACTGAGTTTGGCCCCTAGATCAGCTGACCAGACTTTATGTCAGTCTTACCCTGACAGAGGTTAAACCAGTCTTAATGACCCTGGTGTAGTAGATAGACTTTAAACCGCATTAACCAACCAACAAGTATTAATGACCCTTGAGGAGTAGATAGACTTAAACCCCATTAACAAACAAACCAGTCATAAAGAGAGAGAAAAAGAGAGAGAAAGAGAGAGAGGGAGAGAGATATATATAGAGAGAAAGCTTTCGTGATCACCAGGAAATTGAACGTTCCTTTGCGTGTTCCTGTGGACTCGGAACAATGAACAGTGAATAATGTTCATCTGAACAGTGGGCAATACTGGTGTTAAAGTGAACAGTGAACAATGCTAGTGTTCCACTGAACAGTGAACAATGCTAGTGTTAGACTGAACAGTGAACAATGCTGGAGTTCCACTGAACAGTGAACAATGCTAGTGTTCCACTGAACAGTGAACAATGCTGGTGTTCCACTGAACAGTGAACAATCCTGGTGTTCCACTGAACAGTGAACAATCCTGGTGTTCCACTGAACAGTGAACAATGCTGGTGTTCCACTGAACAGTGAACAATGCTGGTGTTCCACTAAACAGTGAACAATGCTAATGTTCCACTGAACAGTGAACAGTGCTGGTGTTCCATTGAACAGTGAACAATGCTAGTGTTCCACTGAACAATGAACAGTGCTGGTGTTCCACTGAACAGTGACCAATCCTGGTGTTCCACTGAACAGTGAACAATCCTGGTGTTCTACTGAACAATGAACAGTGCTGGTGTTCCACTGAAAAGTGAACAATGCTAGTGTTCCACTGAACAGTGAACAATGTGGTGTTCAACTGAACAGTGAACAGTGCTGGTGTTCCACTGAACAGTGAACATTGCTGGTGTTCCACTGAACAGTGCTGGTGTTCCACTGAACAGTGCTGGTGTTCCACTGAACAGTGCTGGTGTTCCACTGAACAGTGCTGGTGTTCCGCTGAACAGTAAACAATACTGGTGTTCCACTGAACAGTGAACAATGCTGGTGTTCCATTGAACATTGAACAATGCTGGTGTTCCACTGAACAGTGAACAATGCTGGTGTTCCTCTGAACAGTGAACAGTGCTGGTGTTCCACTGAACAGTGAACAGTGCTGGTGTTCCACTGAACAGTGAACAGTGCTGGTGTTCCACTGAACAGTGAACAGTGCTGGTGTTCCACTGAGCAGTGAACAATGCTGGTGTTCCACTGAACAGTGAACAGTGCTGGTGTTCCACTGAACAGTGAACAGTGCTGGTGTTCCACTGAACAGTGAACAATGCAAGTGTTCCACTGAACAGTGAACAGTTCTGGTGTTCCACTGAACAGTGAACAGTACTGGTGTTCCACTGAACAGTGAACAGTGCTGGTGTTCCACTGAACAGTGAACAGTGCTGGTGTTCCACTGAACAGTGAACAGTGCTGGTGTTCCACTGAACAGTGAACAGTGCTGGTGTTCCACTGAACAGTGAACAGTACTGGTGTTCCACTAAACAGTGAACAATGCTGGTGTTCCACTGAACAGTGAACAGTGCTGGTGTTCCACTGAACAGTGAACAGTGCTGGTGTTCCACTGAACAGTGAACAGTGCTAGTGTTCCACTGAACAGTGAACAGTGCTGGTGTTCCACTGAACAGTGAACAGTGCTGGTGTTCCACTGAACAGTGAACAGTGCTGGTGTTCCACTGAACAGTGAACAATGCTAGTGTTCCACTGAACAGTGAACAGTGCTGGTGTTCCACTGAACAGTGAACAGTGCTAGTGTTCCACTGAACAGTGAACAGTGCTGGTGTTCCACTGAACATTGAACAGTGCTGGTGTTCCACTGAACAGTGAACAATGCTAGTGTTCCACTGAACAGTGCACAGTGCTGGTGTTCCACTGAACAGTGAACAGTGCTGGTGTTCCACTGAACAGTGAACAGTGCTGGTGTTCCACTGAACAGTGAACAGTGCTGGTGTTCCACTGAACAGTGAACAGTGCTGGTGTTCCACTGAACAGTGAACAGTGCTGGTGTTCCACTGAACAGTGAACAGTGCTGGTGTTCTACTGAACAGTGAACAGTGCTGGTGTTCCACTGAACAGTGAACAGTGCTGGTGTTCCACTGAACAGTGCTGGTGTTCCACTGAACAGTGCTGGTGTTCCACTGAACAGTGCTGGTGTTCCACTGAACAGTGCTGGTGTTCCACTGAACAGTGCTGGTGTTCCACTGAACAGTGCTGGTGTTCCACTGAACAGTGCTGGTGTTCCACTGAACAGTGAAAAGTGCTGGTGTTCCACTGAACAGTGAAAAGTGCTGGTGTTATACTGAACAGTGAACAGTGCTGGTGTTCCACTGAACAGTGAACAGTGCTGGTGTTCCACTGAACAGTGAACATTGCTGGTGTTCCACTGAACAGTGAACAGTGCTGGTGTTCTACTGAACAGTGAACAGTGCTGGTGTTCCACTGAACAGTGAACAGTGCTGGTGTTCCACTGAACAGTGAACAGTGCTGGTGTTCCACTGAACAGTGAACAGTGCTGGTATTCCACTGAACAGTGAACAGTGCTGGTGTTCCACTGAACAGTGAACAATGCTAGTGTTCCACTGAACAGTGAACAGTGCTGGTGTTCCACTGAACTGTGAACAATGCTAGTGTTCCACTGAACAGTGAACAGTGCTGGTGTTCCACTGAACAGTGAACAGTGCTAGTGTTTCACTGAACAGTAAACAGTGCTGGTGTTCCACTGAACAGTGAACAGTGCTAGTGTTCCACTGAACAGTGAACAGTGCTGGTGTTCCAATGAACAGTGAACAGTGCTGGTGTTCCACTGAACAGTGAACAGTGCTGGTGTTCCACTGAACTGTGAACAATGCTAGTGTTCCACTGAACACTGAACAGTGCTGGTGTTCCACTGAACAGTGAACAGTGCTAGTGTTCCACTGAACAGTGAACAGTGCTAGTGTTCCACTGAACAGTGAACAGTGCTAGTGTTCCACTGAACAGTGAACAGTGCTGGTGTTCCACTGAACAGTGAACAATGCTGGTGTTCCACTGAACAGTGAACAGTGCTGGTGTTCCACTGAACAGTGAACAGTGCTAGTGTTTCACTGAACAGTGAACAGTGCTAGTGTTTCACTGAACAGTGAACAGTGCTGGTGTTCCACTAAACAGTGAACAGTGCTGGTGTTCCACTGAACAGTGAACAGTGCTGGTGTTCCACTGAACAGTGAACAGTGCTAGTGTTCCACTGAACAGTGAAAAGTGCTAGTGTTCCACTGAACACTGAACAGTGCTGGTGTTCCACTGAACAGTGAACAGTGCTAGTGTTCCACTGAACAGTGAACAGTGCTAGTGTTCCACTGAACAGTGAACAGTGCTAGTGTTCCACTGAACAGTGAACAGTGCTGGTGTTCCACTGAACACTGAACAGTGCTGGTGTTCCACTGAACAGTGAACAGTGCTAGTGTTCCACTGAACAGTGAACAGTGCTAGTGTTCCACTGAACAGTGAACAGTCAGTTCACTTGTCATACAACTCACTGTTAAGAATTAAAGTGACACATGTGCGTGTGTATACTCTGACAGCCTCTCTAATTTGCAATAATACACCAGGAAGGGAGTGTATACTCTCAGTGTATTGTGTATACTCTCAAAGTGTTGTGTATACTCTCAGAATGTTGTGTATACTCTCAGTGTGTTGTGTATACTCTCAGAGTGTTGTGTATACTCTCAGTGTATTGTGTATACTCTCAGTGTGTTGTGTATACTCTCAGAGTGTTGTGTATACTCTCAGTGTGTTGTGTATACTCTGACAGCCTCTCTAATTTGCAATAATACACCAGGAAGGGAGTGTATACTCTCAGTGTATTGTGTATACTCTCAGTGTGTTGTGTATACTCTGACAGCCTCTCTAACTGGCAATAATACACCAGGAAGGGAGTGTATACTCTCAGTGTATTGTGTATACTCTCAGTGTGTTGTGTATACTCTCAGTGTGTTGTGTATACTCTGACAGCCTCTCTAATTTGCAATAATACACCAGGAAGGGAGTGTATACTCTCAGTGTATTGTGTATACTCTCAGAGTGTTGTGTATACTCTCAGAGTGTTGTGTATACTCTCAGTGTGTTGTGTATACTCTCAGAGTGTTGTGTATACTCTCAAAGTGTTGTGTATACTCTCACTGTGTTATGTATACTCTCAGAGTGTTGTGTATACTCTCAGTGTGTTGTGTATACTCTCAGAGTTTTGTGTATACTCTCAGAGTGTTGTGTATACTCTCAGTGTGTTATGTATACTCTCAGAGTGTTGTGTATACTCTCAGTGTGTTGTGTATACTTTCAGAGTGTTGTGTATACTCTCAGAGTGTTGTGTATACTCTCAGAGTGTTGTGAATACTCTCAGAGGGTTGTGTATACTCTCAGAATGTTGTGTATACTCTCAGAGTGTTGTGTATACTCTCAGAGTGTTGTGTATACTCTCAGAGTGTTGTGTATACTCTCAGAGTGTTGTGTATACTCTCAGAGTGTTGTGTATACTCTCAGAGTGTTGTGTATACTCTCAGAGTGTTGTGTATACTCTCAGAGTGTTGTGTATACTCACAGAGTCTTGTGTGTATACTTCATTTTGTAGTAGATAGACTTTAAACCCCATTAACCAACCCTAATTATCAGAAATTATTAAAAATTATTTTAATGGTAAAATTTAGGGTCACTTTAACGAGGTTATGATACTTCATAATAGCGAGTCCGGAATTATTCGGTCCAGGACTAAACTATTCGGACCAGGACTGAACGTTTCGGTCCAGGACTAAATTATTCGGTCAAGGATTAATTTATTCTGTCCAAGAGTGAATTATTTGGTATAAGACCGAATTATTTCCCATTTCTTCTCATTGACTGCTAACGGTCCTGGACCAAAACATTGCTTGAGTTGTAGTACTCTTAAATTTCCGGTCCTGGACCGTTAATTAGAATATTAGGTTTAATAATTAACCAAAAAATAGATGAGACGGTTCCAGGACCACTGGAGCGGTCCAGGACCACTGGTGCGGTCAAGGACCATTTTAGAGGTCCAGGGCCACTAGTGCGGTCAAGGACCACTGGAGAGGTCCAGGGCCACTGGAGAGGTCCATGACCACTTGTGCGGTCAAGGACCACTGGAGAGGTCCAGGACCACTGGAGAGGTCCAGGACCACTGGAGAGGTCCAGAACCACTGAAGAGGTCCAGGACCACTGGAGAGGTCTAGGACCACAGGAGAGTTCCAGGACCACTGGAGAGGTCCAGGACCATTGGAGAGGTTCAGGACCACTGCAGAAGTCCAGGACCACTGGAGAGGTAAAGGACCACTAGAGAGGTCCAGGACCACTGGATAGGTCCAAGACCACTGGAGAGTTCCAAGACCACTGGAGAGGTCCAGGACCACTGGAGAGGTCCAAGACCACTGGAGAGGTCCAAGACCACTGGAGAGGTCCAGGAACACAGGAGAGTTCCAGGACCACTGGAGAGGTCCAGGACCATTGGAGAGGTTCAGGACCACTGCAGAAGTCCAGGACTACTGGAGAGGTCCGGGACCACTGGAGAGGTCCAAGACCACTGGAAAGGTCCAAGACCACTGGAGAGGTCCAAGACTACTGGAGAGGTCCAAGACCACTGGAGAGGTCCAAGACCACTGGAGAGGTCCAAGACTACTGGAGAGGTCCAGGACCACTGGAGAGGTCCAGGACCACTGGAGAGGTCCAGGACCATTGGAGAGGTCCAGGACCACTGGAGAGGTCCAGGACCACTGCAGAAGTCCAGGACCACTGGAGAGGTCCAGGACCACTGCAGAAGTCCAGGACCACTGGAGAGGTCCAGGACCACTGCTGTGTTGGTTAAGGTAAGTTTAAATAAGCATCTTTCATAGGTAGAAAAAACCTAGGTATTTGTTAGTAGGGTTGTAGTAAATGGTCTGGGACCTGAGTAGAGGTCCAGGACCTCACTATAGGTCCAGGACCACTGAAAACGTGTCACAATTACTACGTTTGTCAACTTAGTCCACCTGAACAGGTTTTACCAGTAAAATGACGACTTAAATGTCCGAGGTTGTAGCGAAGGGTCCAGGACCACAGTAGAGGTCCTGGACCCCACTAGAGGTCCAGGACCACTCAAAACGTGTCACAACTGCCACGTTTCTTAACTAAGTTAGAATCATCTTTTATCAGTAAAATAATGACTTACCTGAGTGTCGAAGGTTGTAGTGAAGGGTCCAGGACCACACCAGAGGTGCAGGACCACAGTAGAGGTCCATGACCACACCAGAGGTCCAGGACCGGTGTTATAGTGTACTAAAAGAGTGTCTTCCACAGCACGACTACCTTCCTCTCCGTCAATCTTCACTTCTGACGAGTATCGGGTGTGGTTGAGTCGAGCGCCGTCAACCAGCGCCATCTACGAGCGTATCAGACAGTCACACGAGACCATTCGGTCTCAGAGAGGCGGTCTGAGGTTCACTTATAGCGCTGAGAACCTCACAGAAAAGACCAGAGACGTGAGTATACTTGACAACTCTGACAGTGGAAACACAATTCTTCTTAAACGTTTGTCTCAGTTTACCCTTAAACACAATTGTTAGAGAAAATTTATTACAGTTTACCCTCAAAAAACATCTATTATTTTTTTTAAGATTTATTACAGTTTACCCTCAAAAAATCTTTTTTTTTTTTAATTTATTACAGTTTACCCTAAAAAAAATCTATTACTTTTTTTTAAGATTTATTACAGTTACTCTTGAATACAAATGGTTTTAAGTTACTTCAGTTTCCAATTCAATTATTTGTTTTTAAATGATTAACCGAAATGTACTCTAATTTGTACAGTACATGTAGGTACACACTGTACATGTACACAGCACACACAGTACACACATGTACACACAGTACACACATGTTCACACATGTTCACATATGTTCACACATGTTCACACATGTACACACAGTACACACATGTATACACAGTACACATGTACACAGTACATGAATGTACACAGTACATGCGTGTATAAATCAGATTTTACATAGCTTCAATAATAATAATAATAATAATAATAATAATATTACAGGAGGCCCCCTACTACATGCAGCGACTGCACTTGGGCGTGGGCGGTGTGGGCGGTTTGGGCGGCGGGTCGTCGCGGCAGCTAGGGCGGCTAGAGCCGCCCTCACGGCGGGTGCGGGCGGCGCTGGAGGAGGCCAGGGGCGTGCCCCACCCATCACCCACCCGAGGGCGGCCCGCCCTCAGACTCATCGACATCAACCCTGCGGGTGGGTGAAATGTGTTCAGGAATGTGCAGGTTTGAAGGGGAATGTGTAGGTTTGAAGGTGAATGTGTAGGTTTGAAGATGAATGTGTAGATTTGAAGGTGAATGTGTAGGTTTGAAGGTGAATGTGTAGGTTTGAAGGGGAATGTGCAGGTTTGAAGGTGAATGTGGAAGATTGAAGGTGAATGTGCATGATTGAACTTGAATTTGTAGATTTGAAGGTGAATGTGAAGGTTTGAATATAAATGTGTAGGTTTGAAGGTAAATGTGTATGTTTGAAGGTGGATGTGCAGGTTTGAAGGTGATTGTGAAGGTTTAAAGGTTAATGTGTAGGTTTGAAGGTGAATGTGTAGATTTGAAGGTGAATAAGTAGGTTTGAAGATGAATGTGTAGGTTTGAAGGTGAATGTGTATGTTTGAAGAAAAATGTGTAGGTTTGAAGGTGACTGTGCAGGTTTGAAGGTGAATGTGTAGGTTTGTATGTTAATGTGTTGGTTTGAGGGTGAATGTGTAGGTTTGAAGGTGAATGTGTAAGTTTGAAAGTGAATGTGTAGGTTTGAAGGTGAATGTGTAGACTTGTATGTGAATGTGTTGGTTTGAAGGTGAATGTGTAGGTTTGAAGGAGAATGTGTAGGTTTGAAGGTGAATGTGTGGGTTTGAAGGTGAATGTGTGGGTTTGAAGGTGAATGTGTAAGTTTGATGGTGAATGTGTGAGTTTGAATGTGAATGTGTAGGTTTGAAGGTAAATGTGCAGGTTTGAAGGTGAATGTGTAGGTTTGAAGGAGAATGTGTAGGTTTGAAGGAGAATGTGTAAGTTTGAAGGTGAATGGTTTGAAGGTGAATGTGTAGGTTTGTATGTGAATGTATTGGTTTGTATGTGAATGTATTGGTTTGAAGGTGAATGTGTAGGTTTAAAGGAGAATGTGTAGGTTTGAAGGAAAATGTGTAGGTTTGAAGGTGAATGTGTGGGTTTGATGGTGAATGTGTAGGTTTGAAGGTGAATATGTGGGTTTGAAGGTGAATGTGTGGGTTTGAATTGTAGGTGAATGTGTAGGTTTGAATTGTAGGTGAATATGTTGGTTTGAAGGTGAATATACTCTCCTATTTGTGGTTGCAGGGGTCGAGTCATAGTTCCTGGCCCCGCCTCTTCACTGATCGCTACTGAGTCACTCTCTCCCTGCTTCATTAGCTTTATCATACCTCGACTTACAACTATGTATGGTTCCTGCCTCGACTACATCACTTGCCAGGCTATTCCACTTCCTGACAACTATATGACCAAAGAAATACTTCCTAACATCCCTGTGGCTCATATGAGTCTTCAGCTTCCAAGTGTGACCCCTTGTTGCTGTGTCCCATCTCTGGAACATCCTGTCTCTGTCCACCTTGTCAATTCCTCGCAGACTTTTATGTGTCGTTATCATGTATCCAGTGTCGTCAGGCCGATTTACCTTAACCTTTCATCGTAGGACATTTCCCTTAGCTCTGGAACTAGTCTTGCTGCAAACCTTTGCACTTTCTCTAATTTCTTGACGTGCTTGACCAAGTGTGGGTTCTAAACTGGTGCTGCATACTCCAGTATGGGCCTGCTGTACACGGTGTACAGTCTTGAACAATTCCTTACTGAGGTATCGGAAAGCTATTGTTTGCTGCAGAAGTTATTTGGTTGATGTTCACCACTGGAGATGTGCTAGGTATTATACTCACCCCAAGATTCTTTTCCTTGAGTGAGGTTTGATGGTAAATATACTCGGTGCCCTGTGGCTTGTTGGCAAAAGCTCTCGCTTAACACGGTGAAAGTCCGGGTTCGATTCCCGGCGAGGGTGGAAACATCGAACGTGTTTCCTTACACCAGTTGTATATGTTCACCCATCAGTAAAATGGGTACGTGGGTGTAAGTCGACTGGTGTGGGTCGCATCCTGGGACAAAACTGACCTAATTTGCCCGAAATGCTCTGCATAACAAGCGGCTTTCTAATTAGTAGTATGTCACTGATGTCAGCTATGGTCTGTATACCTTGTACATGTACTTTGGCCTCCTAGCCTATACTCTGTCCTTCGCTCTTCTTTGCCCTTCCCCGATCTTCATTACTTTGCATTTGGTGGGGTCGAGGAGCCAGTTGCTGGATCAGTCTTCCAGCCTGTCCAGGTCTCTTTGTAGTCCTGCTGGATCCTCATCCGATTTAATTCTCCTCATTAACTTCACACCATCTGTAAACAGGGACACTTCTGAGTCTATCCCTTCTGTCATGTCATTCACATACTATACCAAAAACAGCACTGGTCCTAGGACTGACCCCTGTGGAACCCCTCTCGTCACAGGCGCCCACTCTGACACCTCGTCACGTACCATGACTCGTTGCCTCCGTCAGGTATTCTCTGAAGGTGAATGTGTAGGTTTGAAGGGGAACATGTAAGTTTGAAGGTGAATGTGTAGGTCTGGATGTGAATGTGTAGTATGCTGAGGTCAGTGGTCAGTACGCTGAGGTCAGTGGTCACGAAAGGTAGTCCTGTCCGAACTGTCTGGGGGATTAATAATCTTGAGGTTAATGACGAGCTTGGGGAAAGCGATCTCAAATCACTTAGTTTCAATATACCATGGAAGTGCCCAAATAACTGCAATCAAGTCTCTGTCCCAGACTTCCACTTCGCTGATTTCATGGGACTGAGAAATTACTAGGGTTGGTTAAATTGGAACGACCTGACTATGGGTTAGGTAGGTGGTGTTGGTTGCCAATATGACATTTTTCAGAGCATAGTTCTAGCTGCTCAGACAACTTATGTTCCAAGTAGAGAAATTAGATCAACCAAAAGGATCCCAAATGGATAAACAATAGATTAAAACACCTCATTGGTCAAAAGAGAGGCATATATAGGCATATCAAAAGAGGGGATGGGCGATTAAGAAATCAATATATTCAATTAAAGAGAGAAATAAAAAAGAGAATAAGAAAAGCTAAAAGAGATTATGAGGCTAAAGTGGCAAAA